>CM076682.1:61917810-62057810 GCA_038501925.1 Xenopus petersii
GATAACACTTCTACTTTTGTTTCTTGCTAAAATATGCTTTCTGCTGATCAAATATTGTAGCAGTGATAAACTAGGGCAGACCTTTGACATGATGACAATAACAAAGATTACAGCCATTTATAAATGTACGCTGAGCAGAGCAAAGAGGGTAAATGCCTCAGATACAGTCACCCTAATTATTGCTGGTAATATAAGATAACAAGCCATGATGAGATCTAAGAGGTTATAAATATTTAAGGGTGTGCCATAACAGCAGGCCAACAAGTTGACTGAGCAATGTATATAATCATAGAAGCCACATGTAGAATCTAAGGAGTAGAGCAAGAATTCTGAAATAAATTCAGACCTCCTATTTTTTTTTTTTTTTAAAAAAAAAAAAGGAAACTTAAAGGAGAACCTGCATGGTAATTTTATTAAATTTTCATATGAAAACACTTGATAGGAAAAGTCAGTCATCCAGTTTTTTTTTTACCCTGTGGTACATAGGAGTAATGTACAAAATAAGGAGTTCTGCTTATGTCTCTCTCTACCTCTTATGTTCTCCTCCTGTGAAAGTGATGCCTGTTTGACTAGTAATGAGCAAATACAAAAATTTGCGAAATGCATTCAATGGGCATCAACAATTTTTTACACGGGCAACAATTTTTCCTGCTTCAAATGCATTAAAGTCAATGGGCATTTTTTCTTATGGCAACTTTTGTCTCTACAACATTTTTTACATGGCAAATTTTTCCTCTGTGGATTTTTCCTCTGAGAATATTTGCAGATGGCAAAATTCTGAATTTTGCTGTGAAACCATGACTGGCGAAAAAAACGTTGCTCATCAGTATGCCTGACGCAAAAAAATAAAGGAAAAGCATTCCTTTCTTTTTGTAAACTTTCTTATATTTCAACAGTACTCTCCACTGATTGGTGCTCTTCCATCTTCATGTAACAGCATTACTATAAACAAAGCATACAATGCTGAGAGGATTTTGTACATATCTGGAATAGGTGAGGAAGGGAAGCGGAAGGCAAACATAGAAACACTCATTCACTTTTCCATCTTTTATTAGCAGATCATTGTTTTTTCACATCTGTCAAATGTCCTTCATGTTTCTGTTGACACATTTCACGACAGTATTGCAGCAATCAAATAGTTTAATGATTAAAATGTGTATCACTTGGTTTTGATAAACAGAAAAGTCCAACACCAGTTGATCAAAATAAAATGGCATTAGAAAATGGTTGCAGTGCTTGATAGCTGGACACAAAGATACCAAAGTCATAAAGATTGCATAAAGCTTTTTTCTTGACTCTACGGCAACTGAATAGTCTCTGAGTGATGAAAAATAAGAATATACCCAAAAAGTCAGGGCCTCTAAGAAAGGTGTTAAAAGGGGCCTACCAATCTGTTCTGGTACATAAATTGGACTTCCAGTGTGCACATTCCTGCTAGGTGATCACCATCATAGAGACAAAGCACTAGCTATGATATGGTCAACCATGGAGGCCACTAATACTGTTGTGCTGTTCTGTATTTCCTAAAGCGGTCAGAAAGAAGAGGAAGGAGAGGAAGAAGGGGGTACATCTAAGTCACCCAGATGGTACAGATCTGGAAGGGACAGACTAGATAAAATATTTCACTTATAGGAAAAATGCTAATAAAGTACTTTATGCAAATTTAAGAAAAACATGATTCTGTTCCAAATGGAATGTTCCGTTTCTATCTGCTAATACTCCTATGTGATTCTCCATAATTTATTATTCATGGCACTTACCACTTAATTACCTAGGATTTGTTAAAAGCATAAGAATAAATGTGGGGAAAGCATTTTGAGCAGAATTTTTTGCTACAAACATTTTTCTCGCGGATCAATTTACTTCATAAGGATCATTTCTGAACATGGTGCAGAATGCAAAGTGGGATTTTTGGACTCAGATCAACAGCAGTATTCTCCTTCCAAATGCCAGCATAATTGCGCCCTCAATGGCACCCGATGCATCAAAACAAATGCATAGTGCGTGTTTGTACGGCTGAAGCAAGTTGCTGCTAACATTTTTAAAGTTGGGATCACGCCACTTCTGGGGCTCAGTGTTAAAACAACATTAACATGTGATTCTTATACCACAAGTCTGCGGCACCTATTGACTCAACCAACTTGTCACGCTGGCAAAACCTCCAGTATTCTCTGGCACACATTAGCCTAGGTTGCATGGACACAATGGGGCAGATTTACTAAAGGGCAAAATGGCCGTCGCTAGCGAAAATTCACCAGAAATCCCATCCACAGGGACATTGCCGATTTAATAACAGGTGTAGAGGACAATTTGCTAGCGAAAGAGACCGCCACAAAAGTGTAAATTTTACAGACCATTACCAATTTCGCCAGAGTTTCCTTCCCCAGGTTAGACCTGGCAAACTGATAAGATGAAGCTACATTCTCCTCAATCTTATGTCAGGTTCATGCCACATTTGTTTTAGAGTGGGCTTATGTCTAGGGCATAAGAGGATCGCTTTAGACTTTATTTTGCTTCCTTGATCATTTGTAATAATAAGTGGGCACTAGTGATGGGTGATTTTTGGGGCGTATCACCAAAAAATCGGCGAATTTCCAGCAAAATTCACGTAAACTGTGAAAAATTTGCAAAACGGCACTGGTGTCTAGTTTTTGACGCCGGTGTCTGTTTTTTGGATGCCGGCAAATTTTCGTGGTGGTTACACAAATTTATTCGCCGGCGGCGAATCGTGGGAATTTACTGCAAATTCGCACTTGGTGAATAAATTCGCACATCATTAGTGGCCACTTCAAGCATTTGCAATAACATCTTTAATAAAGTCATATATAAAAGCTATATGAACCCACCCTATTCAAAGTTCGATATGAAATTCTTGCTCTGATGAATTAATGCTAGCGAAACTTTGCCAGCGTTCGACTGCAGAGATGCAATTTAGCATTGTAGTGAATTAGCGTAGTGTAGCCAATTTGTGCCTGGTGAAGTGGTGCAAAGTGTGGCGATGCCTTTGCCCTTCAATGAATTTGCTTCAATGACTCTAAGGGGGGTATATATTAAAACTAAATTTAAATTATTACAATACATTTTTCTTATTATTTTAAAAATAATAATTAACTCCCAAACATGATTTGGCTTAAATTACTAAAAAAAAATCAAATTAAATCGTGCAACTTTTTTGAATTGTCGCCCGAAAACGACTATTTTTTCAGATATTCGAACAAAAACCAGAGTCAAAATGTCGGAAACCCCCGAAGATCATGAAGGCAAGAAACATCTTCCAATTGTAAAGTGGACCTCTGCCATTGACTTCTACATGGCCTTGACAGGTCTTAGCTGCAATAGTTTTGGATTTGTATTTTTAGCATCTTTGAAGCATAATAAATCTCAAAAACATTTTTTTTTTCCTCTAAAAATTCAGATTTTTCCCCTGTAAAACCTGACCAGAAATATTTTTAAGGCTTAATAAATAGGCCCCTAATGCATCTATATAAAAGTGTAAGGAGCGTGTTTGGATGCAAGTGGTGTCAATGTGTGCAACATTCTTATTCATTTCAATGTGACCGCTGTTGTGGCTCAGGCTGCATTAATGAATGACCCTTTTTTTTTTAAAAAAAAAAAATGTACCTACTGTAAATGTGACTTGTGAGCAGGCTACCATTATTATTGAAAATCAGTTTGTTTGAAAAGCTTAAAGTATTTCAAAAACGGTTTTGTGTTAGTTAAAAAATTATTGGATTTGAAAGTGCTGAAAGCTATCATTTGTCTTAATGAAGATTAATTACTTACATTGTCATCAAACAATTTGGAAGTTGCCTTTAGCTTAATTAGGGTAAGGACACACTGGACGATTTGTCGCCAAAGTTTTTAAAAAGCAAATTGCGGCGACATATGGCTCGTTTTGTCTCTGAACAAAACCAAATGAAAGACGCCAGCTCCTGTGCCCACAGCGCATGTGAATCGCCTGTAGCTCCAAAACGCACCGAGACCCTTTTCCGAGCGATTTATCAGAAATAGCATATACTTAGAAAAGCACTGAAATCTCCTAGACACGCACACACATACAGATAAGTAGCAGCAATTGTATTCAAATTACAATGCGAATGCTATGACGCAAGAACGCAAAGACGCCAGGTTACAGCGGGAAGCACAAACCGTTTCCGGTTTGGGTGGAGCACGTACCGCACAGAGTAATGGGATACAAATCGCTCTGTGCCAATAGTCGCTGTGAATCGTCTGTTCAAAAAAGACGATCGTCTTGTCGCCGCGATTTACTTTTTTAAAACGTTGGCGACAAATCCTTACCCTAAACCTTCACATATGAGCCTTTAACAAGATGCATTTCTAGGAGAACACAACAGCAAACACACTTTATTAATCTATGGATGGTATTTCAAATAGCATTGCATGCTTTACAGATATGGGATCCGTTATCTTGAATTTTGTTATCCAGAAGGCTCTGACTTAGGCTAGGGCCACACGGGAAGATTCAGGGAGATTGGTCGCCTGGCGACTAATCGCCGCGTCTTTGAGGCGACTAATCTCCCTGAATGGCTTGCTGGTATCTCGTACCCGCTAGCGCTAAAGTTGCCTGCGCCTATTCACACGCGGTGATACGTTTTTCAAAGTCGCTCAAAATTGCCTCACGAGGCAGTTTCGAGCTACTTTGAAAAACATGTCGCCGCGTGTGAATAGCCGCAGCCGACTTTAGGCAATTTTGAGCGACTTTGAAAAACGTGTCGCTGCGTGTGAATAGGCGCAGGTGACTTTAGTGCTTGCAGGTGCAAGATACCAGCAAGCCATTCGGGGAGATTAGACGCAACGATTAGTCGCCAGGCGACTAATCTCCCTGAAATCTTCCCATGTGGCCTAGCCCTTAAAGGAATAGGTCAGTGTGAAAATAAAAACTGGATAAATAAATAGGCTGTGCAAAATAAAAAATGTTTCTAATATAGTTAGTTAGCAAAAAATGTAATGTATAAAGGCTGGAGTGATTTTATGTATAACATATCAGTCAGAACTGCTTTTCAGCTCTCTTTGTTTACACTGACTGGTTACCCTGGCTACCAGGCAGTAACCAATCAGAGACTTGAGGGGGGGCCACATGGGTCATATCTGTTGCCTTTGAATCTGAGCTGAATGCTGAGGATCAATTGCAAACTCACTGAACAGAAATGTCCCATGTGGCCCCCCTTCAAGTCGCTGACTAACTCAGAGTTATAGAGCTGAAAAGCAGGAAGTTGGATTCTGGCTGTTTTATTACACATTTGTTCACTCCAGCCCTCATACATTACATTTTTGGCTAACTAACTATATTAGAAACATTTTTTATTTTGCACAGACTATCTATTTACCCAGTTTTTATTTTCACACTGAACTATTCCTTTAAGGTCCCCATAGACGCAGAGATTTTTCTTGCCGAACAATAGGTTTTAGCAAAGTCCGACCAATTTGTCAAATTATCGTGCGGTTAGTGGGATTTGAACGATTGTACATCTTACGATTTTTGATGATGATGATTTTCAGAAAATTGATCGGCCAGGTTAAAAAATCTTTATCGGTCCCAGTGCAATCTATCTATGTTTTCAGGGCCAAGCAGGCAGCTCCCCTTCAGTTTTGCTGGCAATATCGCCTGAAATGGTCTTTAGTTGATGGACACATTGTACATTTAAACGATCATTTCGAGATAATCGTGGTCTTACGACAACGATTGGATCTTTTAAAAATCTTTACATCTATGGCCAGCATTATGGGAAGGTTGTCTCCCACAGACTCCATTTTATCCAAACTATTAAACATGTTTTCCTTTTTCTGTGTAATAATAAAAAAGTACCTTGTACTTGATTCCAAATTAAATTATAATTAATCCTTACTGGAAGCAAAATCAGCCTGTTGGGTTTATTTCATGTTTGAATGATTTTTTTAGTAGACCTAAGGTATGAAGATTCAGATTACAGAAATGTACATTAGCTTATGTTTTGGTCTTTAAATTACATAAAAGAAGTTCTTTGACGGTTGCTGGAAAGCAGACACAACACAAGACAGCTGCCAATTAAAACATCTGATAACAACCTGGATCAACCATTCAGATTTCTTTCGAAATCAAAACATTTTCTCTGATTTTATGAGATAGCTATCTTCTATGATGAACAATAACCTGCTTGTGTGTAATAACACTATATAATACACAAAAGCCATGATTATCTTGTAAATTATATCCTTATAAACGGTGAGTTCTGATGTCATCAGTTATAAACAGTGAGTAGTGATGTCATTTCTGTCAAACAGATACTGTATGTAAGCCAAACAATTAGATTTAATAAAGCAGCTGTAGCAAATTTTTCTTTGTTTTTGCCCTGTTTTTGTCTCAACTCATTATCTTGCTCTATTGCACTTTAGTAAATGGATGCCTTAGTTTCATTTTGAAAAACAACAGGACTGCCTTCATTTAAATATCATCTATGTGGCCATTAATCTGAAACTGAAATCACCAGGATCACTGCTTTTCTCTAGCATAGCCCCTATCACAGCTTTCTGACTAGAATACCTTAAAGTTAGCATACATTATTTATCTTTTATTACTTGTATTTGACTCTGTATATCTATCTATCTATCTATCTATCTATCTATCTATCTATATAGATATATATATATAGATATATATATATATATTATAACTGCCACTGTAACCTACAGCACTTTAATACCCCTCCAAATTGTGTCTGTAAATTACCCTCCCTTTTAGACTATAACCCCTTCTTCTGTCCTCTGTCTCCTTGACACTGAGCACTTAGGGGCACATTCACTAAGGGTCGATTATCGAGGGTTAATTAACCCTTGAATTCGACCCTCAAAGTTAAATCCTTCGAATTGGAATACCAAATTCGAAGGATTTTGCGCAAATACTTTGACTGATCTTTTAAAGCCTTTGAATCAAATGATTAGAAGGATTTTAATTGATCGAACGATTTTTCTTTGATCAGAAAAAGCTTAGAAAACGGATGGGGAAGGTCCCATTAGGCTAACATTGTAGCTCGGTAGGTTTAAACTATCGAAGTATGTAGTCGAAGTTTTTTTTAAAAGAGACAGTACTTCGACTATCAAATAATCAAACGATTTTTAGTTTTAATCATTCAAGTCGAAGTCGTAGTCGAATGTCGTAGTAGCCTATTCAATGGTCGAAGTACCCCAAAAAAAACTTTGAAATTCGAAACTTTTTTACTTCAAATCCTTCACTCGAGCTTAGTAAATGTGCCCCTTCATGTGTATTGTAATTATATTTTATATTTATGTGAATTGTATTTATAATAATGCACTAATTGTTAATTATTATTGCAGTGACTCCTTGTTTGTTACTGCTAATTTATTGTTTTGCTGTACAGTGCTTTGCCCTGTAATTATTCCAAATTATGGAAAGGCGCCAGGTCCCAAGTATTACTGTGCATTCCACTGGCAAGTTACAATTCATTGCAACCTCCAGCTTTACACAGGACTCTTTCTATTAGGTGGGCTCAAACTGACTTTACATGCACCAAACAGATTTTTGTTGGGTGGCAGTGGTTCTTTAAAATAAGTTGCTGGAAGTCTTTCACAAGTTACTCTCAGATGATACAGAATAAAATCACTTCACAGTACTTCAGTGATTACTTCCCTTGATGTTATTAGTCACAGGCAAGGCATTAGCAACAATCACAGGTAATACTCACTAGCAAGTTCCTACACCTCAGAGCACAAGGCCTTCAAAGTGGTGCTTCTCTTGGGAAGACAATCCACGTGAGTCCCTATGCTGCTAGATGACTTCCAGAGTAGTCTAACCCTTTTGCTTTCCTTGGTGGACCCTTTGGCTGCTCTGCTAACTAACCTAAACCTCTCACACCTATTATTAGCTATAGCAGGATTTAACCTACTCGAGCTTATTCTGTGTATTGCTCCTAATGGGCCTTAGGCTCTGCAGCAATCTTCAACTCCCTCCAATAAGTGGGGTCCAAACAGACACAGAACATCATCATTTCTTCTTTTCTTTGTCCTTAGGCTGTATGCTTTAATATGCAGGGGTTCCTTTTCCTCTTGCAGTTGCAGTTTGGCATGTAATGTAGCTGAATAAACCATTGTACATCTCCCCACATTATATTAAGCACTTAGGAAGGTCCCCATAGGCTAACATAGCACTTCAGCAGGTTTAATTTGGCGAAGTATTGAAGTTGAAGTTTTTTTAAAGAGACAGTGCTTCGATTATCGAACGGTCGAACATTCTAATGATTTTTACTTTGAATCGAAGTCGAAGTAAATTTGAAGTCATAGTATCCTATTCGATGGTTGAAGTATCCAAAAAATTACTTAAAATTTGGAATTTTTTTACTTCGAAAATTCCCTCGAATTCACTTCGACCCTTGATAAATCTGCCCCCAAAAAATTTTTTTACTTTTACCTTTCTTCAAACACAGAAACACACTAAAGGAAGTTTAAAAATCATTTTAACAACACAACTAAGACATACTCCTAATAAACTCCTCAGACTTCAAAATTCTTGCATAGGTGTTTTATTCACTTTCCTCTCTCTTGCTCTAAATGACTGAGATTTAAATTGTACCAATAGTTTGTTTATAAATAATGCATTCCAGAAAATATTAGGTATGTGGCTATTGCCATCTAGTGGACTGTGAAATTAGTGCTATTTGGTAAAGGATTTCAAAGGAGCACACTGGGGGAGAGACAAGAAAAGAAAACAGGATGCAATTGCAATTTTGAAATGCAAATCACTGTTTTTTACCCACTATGCAGCATCTTTTACACAAATCCAGTTTAATTGCAGCCATGCAGGGAGTTGCGCCTGATGAGCCATAACAAACAAAAGAAAACAAAGTTTTTACAAATCTAAGCAAATTGTAGCTAACATTTTTAGAGTGGGGATTGTTTCATTCAGGTTCAATACTACTCCCTCTGCCGCCTGAGGTAGCTTTCCTGCTGTCGCCCCCCCCCCCGCGCACTCACCTTTTCAGTGCTGGAGGGGTCCAGGGAGTCAAGGCCATTGAACAGGAAAGACACAATGGAGGACAACTCAAGTATATGGAAGTGTAAGGAGTATGTTTGAAGTAAAATACCATTAATGAATTCCATCAATATGTGCAATATTTTAACACAGCTGCACTTGTGATTGTCAGTGACCCTTAATATGAAGCATGTGGGTAAAATATTATATTATTTATATGGTATCAATATGTTTATGCAGTGCTTTGCAGAGCGTAGTCATCATTTACTGTACATCAGCCCCTGCCAATAATGCTTGTAGTCTAGGTTCAAGATGAGGGTTGTGGGTGCACTCCTAAGGCCATATAAAAAATAGAAAAACAGGGTTTTTTGTCACAAAGTTATGATCATAAAATTGGTAAGCCGCCATACCACGTCAAGGTAAACCCCATACGCCGGTCCCTAACCTGTTTACCTGTGATCAAAATATAAAACCTTGGTTTCAATCTGTGGACTAGATCCTCCCCCACCACCTGCATATGTGGCTTTTGAAGGGGAGACTGCCAGACCAACGCCCATTTTAAAAAAAATATGTGATTGTGAAGAGACTATAATGAAGGAAAAGTAAAGTTGTATATATAAGTGCACACTTGTGTGTGTATGTGTGTAAGTATAAGTACAGGTGTGAGTATAGATGTAGAGGGAGATGAAAAAGGAAAAGCTAAATGTGGAGTGTAATAGGTGTAATGTGTGTGGGTCTGTGCAAGTGTCACCTAGTGATAAGGGCAGCAAATATAATGGATGTCTAACAGGCGTTGGTAATAAAAAGGCCAAAGCCTCCCTAGCCGCTAGCATTTGTGGCTTTTAAGGGAGAGAAATTGCCCAAACCAAGGATTAATAAAATAAATCCGCTGTATGGGGTTTACCTTGACGTATGGCGGCTTAACAATTTTATGATCATAACTTTGTAACAAAAAACCCTGTTTTTCTTTTTTTAGACAGGGGATTATTGTATTTAAATATGTTTTATATGGCCTTAGGAGTGCACCCACAAGCCTCCTCTTGTACTTGTAATCTAGGTTCCCTCTCATATTCAGATGAGACATTAGTCGGTTTCAGGTTATATGGTTACATAAAGCAAATGATGGTCTCTTCAGTGGATTTGTTAAGCTGTAAGAGATATAGTTTAACTATTAGTTGAATACTTCCTTGCATACAACAGCACTTACTGTAAAAGCCATTACTGTAAGGACTCCCACTGTGGTGATCCCTCTGCCCAACTCACTGTGCTTTCAGATCATCACATTGCATCACCCACTCCCTTTAAAGGCCAGAACTACTTGTTGATGGTGTCTCATTAAAGGCAGGACTGGATTTTTATCTCCAGCGCCCAGGGGTGATCCTGCCGAATTTGCCGCCCGATCGGCCTTTGTTTTTGCCCCCCCCACCACACACCTTGAGTGCCAGACGGGGGTCGGGAGGGGGGTCCACGTCGCTAGTGCAGAGAGCGCAATTGGTGGGCCCCTGGTCTATGGTTTTTGGGTGGGCCCCTGGTGTCCCAGTCCGACAGTAGACATAACCACTAGCTCAATCTCATGTGAGCCTGCAGCTTTCTTTCAGAGAGAGGAGAAACTGCACACAGACACCATGCTTCTCTTGCTTCAAGAAGACATAACTTTATTAACACTTATGCATTAGCAGACAACGATCATGTCAGATAAAACAGTATCAGTATCAGATCAGTATGGGATTTGTATGAGAGTACATCCATTAATACATATCTTAACTCCCCCACTTGCTCTCATATTACAGAAAGACTGTATTTAACATAAATGTATAGTACACCGGTTTATACTCCAAATATGTAATGTACAGTTTCTCCCTGTTTAAACTTTGTTACTGGCTTAGTCATAACATCTACTACCATTTTGTTTGTGGAACAACACTCAAGAGTTATCTTTTCCTTCACTTAGTACAGATCTTAGAAAATGGTACTTTACTTGGACAGAAAGACAAAATCAAAGAAAAAAAAAAACAGGGAAGGCAGCACAAATCCCTCAGCCAAGCTGTATTTTACAAAGAATGCAAATGAACTGTGAAATGCACAGTGCAAGAAAATTGTAAATGACCCCCAAGAGGAGTATGTCTTCATCAACCATACATCAATTATGCCTACTCATTTGACCCATAATAGGTCATGGCACGTATCCAAAAAGACCAATTGTGGGTAAGGATGTCGCAATCCCTCTTAAACCTTGTTCAACCAGTAGACATAGAGTAAAAAATCTCCAATTTTTTTTTTAAAAAAAATCATTAGTTTAGAACGAAAAAAGAAAAACACCAAGACAAATTATCCTTTAAAATCACAAAGTCTTTATTAAGAAATAACTTAACAAAACTCCGCTTCCGCTCCTCTTCAGAAAAGGGGATAGGGCGACCTACGGCTTTCAACTTCTCCTTCCTGGCTACTCTACTGACAGCATGCTGCTGGGAGAGTCTGTGCGTCCCCTTGTCTAGCAGCGGGCTTCTTGTGGCTCTGCGGGATGGACATGGTGATCAGCGTGATGTACCAGTAGGGGGGCTTCACCAACATGCTTCTGTCAACCCCGCCTGACCCCACCACCTTGTACGGGTCTTTGGTGGAGGAGCAGCGCCTGTGTGCCTCTGCAGCTCCAGGTGCATCTGAACTGCCCCAACCTATAACCTCAGGAGAACCTCAACAACAGGGCAGCAGCAACTAGTGAGCTTTGCTTACCCCCCCCCCAGATCCCAGCTGGCAGGGGGGCACCTCATGGACCATCCTCTGTCTATATGAGATCCAGCTGTGCCCCAACTCATTTTTGCTCTCCCAGCTGTTACTGTTTGCGCCAGTGCAATGATGGGATGACCTCCTTCCAATCTCCAGAGCAGAGCAAATGGAAATAAAGAATCGGAGAGAGACAAAGAGGAGCTGCAGCAACAGGAGAAGGGGCAGGAGAAGTCGGACCTGTCGCAGAAGCCGCCTTATTTGTACGTAACGCTAACAGCGATGACCATCAGGGAGAGCCAAGAGAAGCGTCTGACGCTCTCGGCCATTTACCAGTACATCATCAGCAAATTCCCCTTCTACGAGAAGAACAAGAGGAGCTGGCAGAACAGCATCCAACACAACCTCAGCCTCAACGAGTGTTTCATTAAAGTGCCCCGGGAGGGCGGCGGTGAGAGGAAGGGCAATTACTGGACATGAACAACTCATGGCCCCTCACCCAGCCGCCCACCCAGATGTCCTACACCTGTACTCTCCCCCTTCTAACTGGTGCCAACCCCCCGTGCTCTGCAGCAAAGCTATGGGCACACGGGTAATATCGTCTCCCTGAGAGACATCATTATGGTCACTATTACCTAGGAGTTCTACTACTTGTACTACAGTTCTACTACGAGTCTTAGGGATAACTAGATCCAGTGTAGAATGATTTCTGGTTGGCTCCTCTGTGACATAACCTGTGATATAAAATTGTCATACAAGTTAATAAACTTGTTTCCCCGGCAGTACGGTTGCTCCAGTCAGTATCTGGTAATTTAATTCTCCCATTATCATTACTGTCCCAAAACTAGCAGCCTTTTCTATTTGCAGCAGGAGCTTAGCTTCTTCCTCTTCACCTGCATTGGGGTGTATAGCATACTCTTATACAATTAACTTGCAGTTTGTGAAAAGCTCCACCCATAAGGCTTTAATGGGGGAATGTAATTAAAGTCGCAAAGAGCAAAACAATTAGCACAAATAAGAATAAAAAGTCTCATTTCGCAATGTAATACTCTTCCTTAAACTGTTATTACATTGAGAATTTTAATTGCGCTTTGCAAATTTTAATTGCGCATTGGCCACTTTTAAGAAGTGCTTGAAGGTGTCGTAATCTTTTGGAGCAAACATAACAGCTTTTTCAGTAAGAAGTTTTATTACATTCACTGTGCACTGGCGCAAACTATAAAATTCACAAACCTTCTTCCACTGTCGGAAGTGGTCGCTAAACAGTTTCTGTGTTTACAAAAGCTATAATAAATTCTCACAAAGGAAAATTTGTTCGCACGGAGGCATAACTATTCGCATTTTTTTTTTTCGTATTTTATTTCATTCCGCCATACCTCCCTTATTTCCATTAGCTCTTCTTCTTTTATATAGGCTTTTAAATGCTGCTTAACAAACATACATATCCCTCCTCCTTTCCTATTTCTCCTGTCCCTCCAAATAAAGTAAATATTTACTGCCCACTCGTGTGACTTAATTTTATAAACGTACATCTAGGGGCAAATTTACTTATGGTCAAATATCGAGGGTTAATTAACCCTCGATATTCGACTGTCGAAGTTAAATCCTTCTAATTCGAATATCGAAGTTGAAGGATTTACCACAATTGTGGTAAATCCTTCGATATTCGAAGACGAAGGATTTAACTTCGACAAAAATGTTCAATCGAACGATTAAATGCTTCGAATCGTTCGATTCGAAGGATTTTAATCCATTGATCGAACGATTTTGCTTTGACCAAAAAAAGATAGCAAAGCCTCTAGGGACCTTCCCCATAGGCTAACATTGACTTCGGTAGGTTTTAGGTGGCAAAGTAGGGGGTCGAAGATTTTTTTTTTAAAGAGACAGTACTTCGACTATCGAATGTTCGAATAGTCGAACGATTTTTAGTTCGATTCTAAGTCGAAGTCGTAGTCGAAGGTCGAAGTAGCCAAAAAAAACATTTGAAATTCGTCGTTTTTTTTATTCTATTCCTTCACTCGAGCTAAGTAAATGGGCTCCCTAATATTGGTACCAGCTTATAGATTTTGTATATACAACTTGTGGCCCTGCCATTATCGACCCCCCACCCCATTTTCCCTTACTACGGCCACTACCTTATCTAACCTATCTTCCACAGAATTACTTACTGCACTCCTTCCCCCATGCCTAGTTTAAAATCTCCTCCAACCCTCTAGCCACTCTCTCACCCAAATCAGCTGCACCATCATCATTGAGGTGCAGCCCATCCCTGGCAAAGAGCCTGTAGCTAACTGAAAAATCATCCTAGTTCTCCAGAAGCCCAAAGCCCTCCTCCCTACACCAACCTCTCAGCCATGCAGTAATCTCCCTCACTGTGTTAACATTGCTCATGGCACAGGTAATATCTCTGAGAAAATTACATTGAAATCATTGCTCTCAACCTTTCATCTAGTTGTTTTAAAATCATTCTTGAGGACTTCCACTACCACTTCCTCTAACTGATTGGTACCTATGTGTACCCTGACAGCTAGATCTTCCCCAGGCCCTCACAATAATCTGTCTACTTGTTCCACCACATGCCGAATCTTAGTACCAGGCAAGCAACTAACAGTTCAGCATGCAGGGCCCTTGGGACACATTATTCTATCCACCTTTCTAATAACTGAATACACCATAACTAAAACCTGCCTTTCCCTCCTACTTCTACTTCATCCCCACCTGTATTAGAGATGCTGCCACCCCCCCAGGATGTTCCATAATGGCAGTTCCAAGAATAAATTCCACCAGAATCTCTTCCGAGTGAGTGATCCATGGAACTGCTGCTTCAAGATTACATACACGAGGAATGTTTGTTTCAAGAACCACTGGTGCCCAATCATATTGGAAAGATCAGCTTTGTGCATATGATATAGTGTAGTTAACCCTTTCTCTGCCATTACAGCGGCCCACTGAGTCAATGGGTAAGAACAAAGAAAGTACTAGGTACCAGACAGTAGATCATCTACAAAATAGTATTGCAGCATAGATCAAGTGCAGTATAGATCAAAATTAAAATGCAGAATTTACTTCACCTTGGTCTTTTCATAGGGGTGCTATAGATTCTGCATTGCTCATAGTACTCAGGGTTAAAAAAAAAATGCTATAATACTGTGCCTACAATAGTAAACCTATACCTGTACTACTCCAAATAGGAGGGTAGTAGGAGTAGTACAGTACTATGCCCCTTTTCTATTAATTCCACTTTGCTGGGATTGAGTGATACTTATGAGCAAGTAGTGAGAAGTATTATTTATTACTGTGTATTGCTATGATACGAAAAAATGATAAGCCTTATTAAAAAGTATATGCAAGTATAAGTGTAGGCAAGCTAAAATGAATCCCTTCCCAGGTTGTGCATTTATTCACACTTGCATGGAACTTATAGTGGTATGCTGCCACTTTGCAGAGTGATTTGACTAAGTTGAAAAACTGTGCAGCAAACTGGAAAATGAGGTTCAATGGTGGAGTGAAAGGTTTCCAGTACAAACAAAAAATAACAAAATAACTGCCTTTTGCACAAATTCAGCATGTAGAGAGAGAGAATTTCTGGCGATTTCAATAGAATGAGCTAACATAATTGAGCTTGCACAAAAGTCGTTATTGTAAATATGAGTATTAAAAAAATTGTTAAAATGCCCTGTCTACTAATAGTGATGAGTTAATTTATTTGCCAGGCGCGAATTTTGCGCCGCCAGCGAATACATTTGCGAAACGCCCGCAAAAATTCACGGGCTTCAAAAACGGGCGCCGGCATCAGAAAAACGGGTGCCGGCGTCAAAAACGAGACGCCGGCGCCGTTTCGCGAATTCGCCCATCACTATCTACTAACACACAGTCTATTGCTGATAAATGATATGCAGATATCTGTAGAACTGCATATAAATCATCCTCAAAAATTAACAACTGTTCAAAATAGATATGCAAACATTTGTGTATTTGAATATACATTAGATACATTCCTAGCCACTCATTAATAGCAGAGATGTCAGAGCTTGATTTCCTCTAGTCTCAAGTTTATTACAAAACTCACCACTGTACACATCTATTGCATTGCAAATAATGTATTTTTAGAATGACCCAGTAGCTTTAAATAACATAAGGAGCCAGTGTTATAAAAATCCCTTTTTTCTGTAATAACTAAACACTGTAGTGATAAGCGAAAATTTTCATGCCCATAATGGTTGAAAAAAAATTGTTGTACTGTTATTCTTTCCTTGAGATGAATTAAAAATAGGAGTGTACCCATATGCACTGAGAACTCAACTCTTCATTTGCCTAAGAATTCATTTCATTTGTCTAAGTGCTGCTAATCATAGCATACTCCTATTATCCTATATTTAAAGAGCTGGCCATTCTCAAGTTCCCTGAACATGCAGGAGAAAGGTGTTTTTGTGTAAGCCTTTCCCATGTCCTTTTCACTACATTTGGGTCAAACAAATCCAGAGATGCAGCTCTCACATATTCCCGTAGATTTGCAGAAGAAATAGCTTTTCCAAGGTTACTGAGTTTGGTAGTTGGAGGAGTTCTTTATTTTAACAACTTAGAAACCCCATGTACTTCTGTTTTTGGAATAAATAGATTTTTACAAAGGCAGAATTAAGTTTGCATCCTTTGAACCAAATACCCTTTAAACATTCTGTTTGCATCCACAGGGGCACCTTGGCATTGGTTGCTACAACCGTGTTTGTTACCTTTTATTCTTCCTAAATCACGTTGATTCAAGAAATGTACAAAATAGAGAACTACAGTATCTATACAAAAAGAAACATTATTCTATACATATGTACAGGCAAAAAAGAAACATTATTCTATACATATGTACAGGCATGTTTACTAAAATTTGAATTCAAGTTTTTCCGAATTTGAAATAACAAACTAAAAACAAATAGTTTTTCTCGATTGATAGCTTATTTATGAAGATATTGTGCATTTTTAAAAATTCAATTGTGTAAAATCACATGGGATGGTAAGCAGCACCAAATAACAAAATACTATAAATATACAATGCACCCCCTTAATTTGAGGAAAAGGCCTCAGCCTGATTTATTAACCCAGCAATACATCTTTTAAGCTTTATATACATACATATATACAATTCCATAAACTTTTGTCACAACCAGCCAGCCTGGTACCATTGTTCCCAGGCCACCTTAAAGGACCAGTAACAAAAATTGTTTTTAAAAAAAAAAAACAGTATCCATTGAAAAAAAACAGCCAGACAAATTCAACTTTAAAATCACAAAGCCTTTATTAAGAACCTAAACTCTGCTTCTGCTCCTCTTCAGAAAAGGTGACAAGGTGATGATATATTGTGCATCTCCCATATTCTACTGACAGCATGTGAAGGAGCGTGGGCTGGGAAGAGGAACAAGGGACACCAAGCCGTGCACCCCCGGAGCTGGATAGGCGTTGCTCCGAGGCACGATGGCAACTCCAAGCAGCTGTATCGTAAGCGGCTGCCACAGAGGAAGGCAATGCCAGCGGGCTCTCCATTGACTTCACATTAGCTCCCAGGTGTCCAACAGCAGCAGTAGTGCAGGAGGAGAAGGTAGCAGCACCGGTTCGGCCTCGGCTCCCCCCACAGGCTGCACGTTCTCCAGTGTCTGCACAGTGTTTGGAGGGGCTCCGGTGCCCCAGGATTTGATTGATCCCTTAATTCCTCAGTTCTGGTTACAGTCAGCTTGGATTGTCATTCTATGAGCCGCTTTGGGGATGCTCTTCTGATCTGTGTCAGTTGCTTGTAAGCTTATCCCTCACACAGGAAGTACCTTTCTGTGCCCTAGGAGGGTGGTTGTGTACCGAGAGCAGACCAGAAGGCAACACTGTGCTCGGCAGCGCCTGTGACTCTCCATGCATTGATATGGTTGAGAAACCCCCGGGGTAGCGCTCACACTGGCCAAGGCATGAGCTTATTCCCCGGGAGAGATGGCTAGCGGTGGCTCCAAGAAGCTACTGACCATCTGCGAGCAGTGTAAGAACAAGATGCAGCTGGTGGCCGACCTTCTTCTTCTGTCCAGCGAGCCACGGCCTGTCAGCCCGGAGAGTTTGCTTCAGTTTGGAGAGGTCTTTGAGAAGTGCCAGGACACCGTGATCGCTGGCACCAAAGGCCTGTCCATCTTAACTCATGATCTGCAGAGTCAGTTCAACATGGTGTTTCTGATCAAGCTGTCGGTGCACATTGCTTATCTGGCTGCTGTGGTGGTGTCCGGCTCTGAGGCCGCTCAGCCCGGGCTTGTGGATCTCTACAAAGTGACCCGATTCCGGCATGAAGTGGACCAGAGCTTTGCCGACCTGCGGAGCACGCCCTTGGCTGAACCAACCCTGCAACTGCACGAAGTCTTCCAGAACCTGTCCAGGAACCTGAAGACTCTGACGAATGCCAGCCTAGCAGCCAGCAACACGTCCCAGGACAAGTTTGCTAAGGAGCAGTTCAAGCTACAGACACAGATCAGAAAAGTCTCCCAGAAGAGGCTCATAGAATGACAATCCAAGCTGACAGAAACTGAGGCGCTCCTGCCTTCCTCTGTGGCAGTTGCTTACAGTACAGCTGCTTGGAGTGGCCCAACCAATGGCTAGTTGGTGTCACCTTGTCTTGGAGCCAGGGACGAATTTTCAATAAGGCTTGGGGAAGGCTTAAGCCTAAAGTCTGACATTCTCAACAGAAAATCCAATTTCCCCTCCCCTGAGAGTTAAACTATGTGGACAAAATAAGTAGCATTGAAGCTGTTGCAGACGAGAAAGAAGAAAACTGACCTGTGCTGACGTATATTTAAAGTAACACACACTAACAGTCCAAGCACACATATATCTTAGACTAATAACTGCAGCAACCAAATTACTCTTATTAGATTTTTTTTACCCCCAACAGCCTTTGCACTAACAGGTCAGTAAAGGAGCAGTCAGTGTCAAAATAGAACACCATGGGGGAGAAGAGACAGTAGGGTAGAGAAAAACATTACAAAGAGCAGAAAAAAGTAGTATACGGAAGAGGAAGAAAATGAGTCACAGCATGTTATGGAAACTGGGAAGAAGTAATTAAAATACACAGAAAAGGAAACACATTTGTGCAAAGAATATGAAATTGAGAGTGAGTGGATTTGGGCAAAGTGGCTGATAAACTGGCAGATGTGAGAGGAGTAGGAGAAAAAAAATAAGGAAGAAGGGAGGTTCTTGTGATGTGAAATATAAAAAAAGCAAAAAAATTAACAAGAAAATGCTTAATAGAAAATGTGATTAAACAGGAGAGAATATGAAAATAGGGGGCAGGTAATAAAGTATGAAGCAACAAAATTGAATATGAGAAGGGTCATCTATATTTTTTGTACATCCTTAAATGTATATGGATGTGGGCCTATGATTCATGCCTAGCATTGGCTGCGTTGGTGGTGCAACAATGGAAACGTGTTTAAACTGTACCTTACAACCTAACATAATTGCGCTGGGGTGTTTTAGGTATCAGTAGCATCTTTACTAAGATGTATCAGTAGCATCTTTCCTAACAATAGATTTTCTGTCTCTGTTGACCCTTTATCTAGTAAATTTAATTTCACGACTATACAAAACCCTCAATTATATAATTTCCCCTCCTTTATTTATAAACCTAAAAAAATGCAACCTGAGACCACAAAAAAATGTGTGATGGTAGGATCAATTAGCAATTGTGTAAACATTACATTATAAATAAAGTTTGTGCCAGCATGGTTTTATGCATAATAGATCTTGCCAGACTAACTTAATTTCTTTTAATGAGAAGGTAAGTAGAGACCTTGATTCTGGGATGGCAGTGGATGTGATTTACTTTGCTAAAGCATTTGATACAGTGCCACACAAAAGGTTACTAGTTAAATTAAGGAATGTTGGCCCGGAACATAGTATTTGTACCTGGATAGAGAACTGGCTAAAAGATAGACTACAAAGAGTGGTGGTAAATGGAACATTTTCGAATTGGACCAGTGTTGTTAGTGGAGTACCGCAGGGCTCTGTACTAGGTCCCTTGCTTTTCAACTTGTTTATTAATGACCTGGAGGTGGGCATTGAAAATACTGTTTCTATTTTTGCAGATGATACTAAATTGTGCAGAACTATAGGTTCCATGCAGGATGCTGCCACAATGAAGATAAATGCAGGGTTATGCACTTTGGCAAAAATAATATAAATGCAAGTTATACACTAAATGGCAGTGTGTTGGGAGATTCCTTAAATGAGAAGGATCTAGGGGTTTTTGTAGATAACAAGTTGTCTAATTCTGGGCAGTGTCATTCTGTGGCTACTAAAGCAAATAAAGTTCTGTCTTGCATAAAAAAAGGGCATTAACTCAAGGGATGAAAACATAATTATGCCTCTTTATAGGTCCCTGGTAAGGCCTCATCTGGAGTATGCAGTGCAGTTTTGGACTCCAGTCCTTAAGAGGGATATAAATGAACTGGAGAGAGTGCAGAGACGTGCAACTAAATTGGTTAGAGGGATGGAAGACTTAAATTATGAGGGTAGACTGACAAGGTTGGGGTTGTTTTCTCTGGAAAAAAGGCGCTTGCGAGGGGACATGATTACACTTTACAAGTAGGGAGGGGTGTGTGTATGGATGCTGGATTTTCATTTGGAGGGGTTGAACTTGATGGACTTTGTCTTTTTTCAACCCAATTTAACTATGTAACTATTATGTTGAAATAATCATTACTTTACAATAATCATTAAACAGGGTGATATAACCCTTTAAATGTACATTCTGAAGAAGCCAAATTATATTTAGAATTCAAATAAGGGAAAATATTAGACATGGCCAGTAAATGATTCTAAATAAGTAAGTATATGTTTGTTTGGATTGTTGTAGATGATGGCTGCTACAAATATATTTGTTTAGATGTGGGTTATTTTCAAACTTTAAACCTCATTTTGAAATAAAAAACACGCATAAGATATAGGCATGAAGAGGAAGCACTTTTCCACAAGACTTTTGGCTATAAATTCATCAAAAAGTTGGAAATAAAAGTAAAGCTGCAAGAAGATACATTCAAAGAAGAGATGGACAATCGTAAGGCTGAATTTTCAATTATTGCATCTCCTGACAAAAGAGGTGTCAAAACACTATTTTACAAGCACATTTAAAAGGTCCTCCCGGACACATGCATAATATAATAAACAATTTGAAATAACAAATCTATTATTTAGGAAGAATTCTGGAAGACCTTGAAAAGTTCTAGCATCTTTCCTAACAATAGATTTGCTGTCTCTGTTGACCCTTTATCTAGTAAATTTGGTTTCACGACTATACAAAGCTCTCAATTATATAGTTCCCCCTCCTTTACCAGGGCACAAGCCAAATGGGTACAAGTGCTCCCTACCCTTGAAGATGAGAAATGGGAAGAGGTAACGGATTCCCAATATAAGGCCTTGATATCAATTCATGATAATTCCAATACTAATAACGCTCAAAAGCTGCATTCTATAAGGCCAGTCTCAAGGGCCAGAGTCTCATGGAATATAGCCCCCAGTCCACAAGGGCCCAAATAAGTTTCAAAAATTATACTCCAAAATGTTCTATTCAATGTTAAAAATCAATATTTATTGAATACAAAATCTAAAAAAGTAGGCATACAGACCCATTGATGCTCCACCTTATGCATTTCATACCCACTGGTACTTAATCATAGGCACTAGTAATGCTACATTTGGCTCCAACATTTAAACCCATGGAGATCCCTCCCTCAAAACTTAAAACCAATGACATGTTGCCACATCACACTCTGATGTTAAAGCAACAATGCTTATAAGATCAATTAGGTCACATTTACTTTCATATGCCCTTACTTTAAACATATTAGCACAAATCCCTTGCACGTTTATAGAGAATATTCGTGTCACATAGATAGCAAGTGATTACTATTAGAAACAGTATAGTATAATAAACTCATCAAATGTCATTACTTTATAGAGAATATTTGTGTTATTATTATAAAGTAATGACATTTGATGTGTATATTATACTATACCTTTTCTAATAGTAATCACTTCTTATCTATGTGACACAAATATTCTCTAGTTATGCCATTGTAGCCAGTCAAAATGTTACAGGGCAACCCTTACGAAATAAGAAAATAAAGAAAATAACAAAAGGGGTATCTAAGATAATCATAGAACACTTTCAGAACATTTTAGTTCCTTCTTCAAGCTGAATATGTTTCAGCAAAGCCAGCTACATCACATTTCTCCTCCAGAACCATTACCTCCAGCTCTCCCATTTTAACAGTCAGGCTTCTCAATTTGTAAACATAAATTTAAAACTGGTACCAGCTTGTAAATTTTGTACATAAAACTTGAGACCCTCCATTCCATTATTGATCTCCCTAATCAAATCTTCATCCCTATTTTCCCTTAGTATAGCCACTACCTTATCTAACATATCTTCCACAGAATTTTTCACAGTACCTCCCCATGCCAAGTTTAAAATGGCCTCCAGCCATTCTCTCCCCAGAAGCAGCTGCACCATCATCATTGAGGTGCAGCCCATCCCTGGCAAAGAGCTTGTAGCCAATTAAAATATCAGCCTAGTTCTCCAGAAACCTAAAGCCCTCCTCCCTACAAAAAATTATTTTGCATTAATGCATTAATCTTCTTAGGCTCCCACTGCCTTCATAACATTGCTCATGGCACAGGTAATATCTCTATCATTACATTGGAACATTGCCCTCCTTCTCTAACTTTTTCATTGGTCTAACCTTTTCCCTTAGATCCTCAGGCACAAATAACCTCCTAGAAGGAGTATCTAAAGGAGCAGAAGTTTGCACCTGAGATAAAAGTGTGGCAAGATCTGACCCAAAAACCACCACAATCATCTCTCTGGATATGATAGAGACACACTCTAAAGGTTCAGACATGATTGACTCAAAGCTTCTAGAGAGTACATTTGCTTTAGTATTTTTGGAACCAGGCCTGTATGTTAAAGACAAATTAAATTGGGTAAAAAATAAAGCCCATCTAGCCTGTCTAGGATTCAACCGTTTTGCAGACCCAATATATAAAAGGTTCTTGTGGTCAGTATAGAATGTTATAGTATCTTTAGCCCCCTCCAACAGGTGTCTCCATTCCTCAAAGGTCCATTTAATAGCCAACAATTCTTTATTACCATTGTCATATTTGGCTTCAGCAGACGAGAATTTACTAGAGAAAAACACACATGGATGCACCTTGTTGGTTATTGGATGCCTTTGAGAAAGAACTGCCCCTGCCCCAACTTCTGAGTCATCTACCTCTACAATAAAGGATAAGGTTGTATCAGGGCGACAAGAATGGGAGCAGACACAAATTATTTTTTTAAGAATTCAAAGGCTTGAAAAGCCTCAGGAGGCCATATACTTGGATCAGCACCCTTCTTGGTCAGATCTGATAGACACAACCAGGAAAAATTTTTTTATGAACTGACGATAATAATTCGGAAAACCTAAGAACCTTTGGGTTGACCATAAAGAAAGAGGCTGAGCCCAGTTCAATATGGCCTTAACCTTCCTGGGATGCATTTCCAACCCCTTAATAGAGATATTAAACCCCAAAAATTGGACAGAAGAAACCTCAAAGGTACATTTCTCTAATTTAGCGAACAAATTATTTTTCCTTAACCTGAGTAGAACCTCCCGAACATGTTGCTGATGGTCGCCCGGGTTAGAAGAGAAAATTAAAATATCATCAAGATACACCATTACATATAACCCGAGTAAATCCCAGAAAATGTCACTGAGAAATTCTTGAAACACTGCGGGCATGACCAATTACTCGTAGTGATCATCTCTGGTGTTAAATGCCGTTTTCCACTCATCCCCTTCCCTAATACGAATGAGTGTGTATTCGAGGAATATTGTACCTTACTGCGAAAGCAACATCTAAGAAATTTCCAGCCACCCCAGAATCCACAAAAGCAGAGATTTTAACTGAACCTGTAGGCCAGGATAGAATGACAGGTACTAAGATCTTAGAGGAAAATTGGGAAAAAGAAGCTTCTTGACCCAAATTGAGCTCCCCTCTCCATTTAGGCTTTGAAGTTTCCTGGGCTCTTAGGACACTGGTTAAGAAAATAGACATACATAGACCCTGAGACCGCCTGTAAGCCTTTTCCTCAGAGGATAAATGAGTAACACCCAATTGCATGGGTGAGGGGATAGAAAGCTTATCACTAGTATACCCAGTAAGAATAAGTACGCTTTTCAGCCCTTCTCTCCCTTTGTCTTCTATCAACCTGGATGACTAAACACATTAGATCATCCAGAGTAGCGGATAGAGGGTAATTTACTAGGCTGTCTTTAACAGCTTCCGAAAGCCACAACTGGAATTGGCTGTAAAGATCCATATCGTTCCAACCGGTCTCTACAGACCACCGGTGATACTCCTTTACGGCCCTTTTTCCATGGTGTAATTACAAATCATGGTATCGGCAGAAGATGCACGATCCGGGTCATTGTAAAGTATTGCCATACAGTTAAAGAAAGTTTCAAGGGAAAAACGGGCAGAATCAGAGGGGGTTAACCTTAGCGCCCATATTTGTGGGTCGTCTTGTAATAGGGTCATTACAAACCTCACTTTTTCCTCTTCAGTAGCAAAGAAGTGAGAGAAAAAACCAAGGTATAATTTATACGCCTCCTGAAAGATATCGAATTTAGTCCTATCCCCACTAAATTTGTCGGGGAAAGAGATTTTGAGTTCATGGTTTTTAATTCTGTTACCTATAGCTGCAAGAGGACCCTCTTGGGCGGCAACAGGAGGTTGAATTACAGGACTCGGCATCTGTTGTGCATCGTCCAACCTGCGAGAAAGGTTGTGCAGACCTTGAACCAGGTAATCTTGTTTCTGCTCCTGTTTCTCCAAGAGCTGCAGGTGAGTGGTAAGGATTGCTTCAGTGGTAAGAGGAGGAGCGGCAGCGTGACATTCAGTGTCCATTTTTGGCCCGTTGTACTGTCACAAACGGCACCAAGAATCCACAATGCTAGGCTCCCTGGTCTCGGCTCTTGTTTCCGTCTTTAACAGCCACCTTTAACCTTGGGGGGAGCCCTCAGCTAATTGGATGCCGCCAGGTCTTATTAAGAAAGTAGCCAAGCGAGGGTTCTGGACGAGCAGAGGGGCACGATTGTTTAGCAGAGTCTTGGGCAAGGGGTATGTGAAAATCATGGCCAGACAGGCTGGGGTCGAGGCAGAGTTCAAGCAAGGTCAGACAGGCAAGGGTCAAAAACCAGAGGATCAATCAGAATGGTCAAGTAGGCACGGGTCAGGATAACAGAGTTCAGGCGAACGTCAGGATCACAGAATGCAGAATAGTCAAGCAGGCAGGAGTCAAACACAGAAATCAAATACAAGAAACTATGAATAGAACCAAACAACAGGCAATGAGCACAATACAAAATCCCTTTAAAGGGGTGGTTCACATTTAAGGTAACTTTTATTATTTTTTATTATTTTATAGTTATTTGCCTTTGCAGCTTTCAAATGGGCGTCGCTGACCCCGTCTAAGAAACAAATGTTCTGTAAGGCTACAAATCACTACTTTTTATAACTGATCTTTCTATTCAGGACCTCTCCTATTCATATTACAGTCTCTTATTCAAATCAATGCATGTTATTAGGGTAATTTGGACCCTAGTTACCAGATTTCTTAAGATGCAAATTGAAGAGCTGCTGAATATAAAGCTAAATAAATCACAAATTATAAAAAATGAAAACCAATTATATCACTCTTAACATCATACTAAAAGTTATCTCAAAGGTGAACAACCCCTTTAAATACCTTTTGAATTTTGCGCAATGACGTCAATGCGCGCACAAAACCCGGAAATTTGCGCCATAGAGGAACCCAGCAGAGTGGAGGAAGGATCAACGCACCGGGCATCCCCGCAGAGAGCGTGACGGGCATCCCTGCCGGCCCACTAGACCACCAGGGTGAGTTCTCACACAGGCTCAGGAATAGGTAGATTCCTGGAGTAATACACCTGGACATGCTGTGGGCTCCCTCCACTGGATGTTTGCTCGAATTATACAAGGCCATTTCATGTTTAGTCTGCACCTCCACATGGCTTATGGCAGAACTGCATTTGGACTTATATGGCTACCGTAATTTAAAATGTGACCCAGCACAGTGCCTCGTGGGAGCCAAGACTCCATTTTACAGTCCATGCTGTGGAAGAAGCACATATTTCTCATCCTCCTCATGGTAGCATCGCTGGTAAGCAAATAGACTCAAAGTTGCACCAAATCACCTCCACAACTGCCAGCACCCCCAGAGACATTGCTGTATATACTTTTCATGCCAGCTAGTGTTATAGCTATGTATTTGCTATGTTTCTGCATTATTATTCTTTGTACTCATTTCATTCCTTTTGTTTGTATTACAGTTTCACCTCTCCACTCAAATATCTTTATCTATTCCCCTTGCCATCCAGTAAAATCTACAGACTTCAGTTCTCAGTTTCTTTATTGGAGTGTGGGGAGGTTTAGCTGCATGTCAGACTACACACTGCCCCAGGGTAAAACATAGGGAGGACAGAACACTTGTGCTTGGGTGAATAGCTAGGATATTAAAGGGACAGACACATTTATGAAGTGATTTATGATTCTAAACAGCACCTATAAAGAGATTGCATAAAATCCTGAAATTATCAATTTGTGTCAAAAACCACTGGTGTCCAATTACTGTAAAGATCAACTATTTGTATGATACAGTTTGGTTAACTCTTTTTCCACTCCATTACATTGAGGGCCTATGTAAAAAAAAAAAAAAAAAAGAGTTGCATGTAACAGATGCTATATAAACAAAAAGCCAATTAATATGTTAAAGCCAACTGCTCCTAGGTCTTTTGGGGTGGTTGTTATAGATTCTACATGGCATAGTACTCAAGAGTAGGGATGCACCGAATCCAGGATTCGGTTCGGGATTCGGCCAGGATTCGGCCTTTTTCAGCAGGATTCGGATTCGGCCGAATCCTTCTGCCCGGCCGAACCGAATCCGAATCCTAATTTGCATATGCAAATTAGGGCCAGGGAGGGAAATTGCGTGACTTTTTGTCAGAAAACAAGGAAGTAAAAAATGTTTTCCCCTTCCCACCCCTAATTTGCATATGCAAATTAGGGTTCGGATTCGGTTCGGTATTCGGCCGAATCCTTTGTGAAGGATTCGGGGGTTCGGCCAAATCCAAAAAAGTGGATTCGGTGCATCCCTACTCAAGAGGGTTAAAAGGAAAATTTTATAATACTTCTACATTAGTAAACCTATACCTTTACTACTCCCAATACCATCCTTCTACCCTCCTACTATATACAGTCATATGAAAAAGCTCCATTTTCAACAAAAACAGATAACAGTGGTATGTCTTTCATTTCCCAGGAACATCTGAGTACTGGGGTGTTTTCTGAACAAAGATTTTTAGTGAAGCAGTATTCAGTTGTATGAAATTAAATCAAATGTAACAAACTGGCTGTGCAAAAATGTGGTTACCCTTGTAATGTTGCTAATTTGAATGCATGTAACTGCTCAATACTGATTACTAGCAACACCAAATTGGTTGGATTAGCTCATTAAGCCTTGACCTTCATAGGCAGGTGTGTCCAATCATGAGAAAAGGTGTTAAAGGTGGCCAATTGCAAGTTGTGCTTCTGTTTGACTCTCCTCTGAAGAGTGACAGCATGGGACCCTCAAAGCAACTCTCATAAGATCTAAAAACAAAGATTGTTCAGTATCATGGTTTAGTGGAAGGCTACAAAAAAGAAAAAAAATCTCAGAGGTTTAAACTGTCAGTTTCAACTGTAAGAAATGGAATCAGGAAATGGAAGGCCACAGGCACAGTTGCTGTAAAACCCAGGTCTGGCAGGCCAAGAAACAGACAACTCAAAGATCACCTTCAAAGACCTGCAAGAACATCTTGCTGCAGATGGTGTATCTATACATTGTTCCACATTTCAGCTCAATTTGCACAAAGAACATCTGTATGGCAGGGTGATGAGAAAGAAGCCCTTTCTGCTCTCACGCCACAAACAGAGTGACTTGTTGTATGCAAAAGCTCATTTAGACAATCCACAGTCATTTTGGAACAAAGTGCTTTGGACTGATGAGACAAAAATGTAGTTATTTGGTCATAACAAAAATCGATTTGCATGGCTGAAGAAGAACACCGCATTCCAAAAAAATATCTGCTTCTTACTGTCAAATTGGTGGAGGTTCCATCATGCTGTGGGACTGTGTGGTTAGTACAGGGACTGGGGCCCTTGTTAAAATCGAGGGTTGGATGAATTCAACCCAATCAACAAATTCTTCAGGATAATGTTCAAAAATCAGTCACAAAGTTGAAGTTACGCAGGGGTTGAATATTCCAACAAGACAATGACCCTAAAAAAAGTCAAAATCTATAAAAGCATTTATGCAGAGGGAGAAGTACAATGTTCTGGAATGGCCGTCACAGTCCCACAACTTGAATATCATCGAAAATCTATGGGATGATCTGAAGCAGGCTGTCCATGCTTGGCTGCCATCACAGAGAGATTTTGTATGGACGAATAGTCAAAAATACCGCCATCCAGAATCCAGACACTCATCAAAGGCTATAGGAGGCGTCTAGAGGCTGTTACATTTGCAAAAGGAGGCTCAACTAAGTATTTATGCAATCTCTCTGTTGGGTGCCCAAATTTATGCACCGGTGTAACTTTGTTTCGATGCATATTGCATATTTTCTCTTAGTCCAATAAACTTTATGTTACTGTTGAAATACTACTGTTTCCATAAGGCTTGTTATATATTAAAAGGAAGTTGCTATTTTGAAAGCTCAGCCAATTATAAACAAAACTCCAAAGAATTAAGAGGGGCTCTCAAACTTTTTCATATGACTGTGTATATATAATCAAACAGAATGGAATGCACAACCATTAGTATGCTAGTCTGAGAAGTATGTAGACAAAATACAGGGATTGACAGCACTCCGAGGAAATACATCAAGTCAATAGTTCACATGAAAGTGGAGATTTATTGGTGATCCAACGTTTCGTTAGGGAAAGAAAAAAAGCACTGACAAAGGTTCATGTGCGAAGCCTAAACATTGGATCACCAATAAATCTCCACTTTCATTTGAACTATTGACTTGATTTATTTCCTCGGAGTGCTGTCAATCCCTGCATTATATATATATATATATTTATATATATATATATATATATATATATATATATATATATATATATTATATAAAAAGGAAGATATTGCCGCACAACCCTCTTAGTTTCTGGGTGCTATTGTCAAAAAGGCACTGCCCAAGTAGCCAATATCATAGAAAAAATAAAGACTGACACAGCACTCCAAATTTTGTATGCAAAAAAGAAGATATATTGTAAAGCACATACCATGGGCTTTGGTATGTGCTTTACAATATATCTTCTTTTTTGCATACAAAATTTGGAGTGCTGTGTCAGTCTTTATTTTTTTTATATATATATATATATATATATATATATATATATATATATATATATATATATATATATATATATATATAGGGAAAGGTGGGTACAAGCTGCACACCTTCAAATACATCAAAAAACCTGGGTGCTCTGGTTAAATAATAGATAGAAATTGCACGTGGTACCGACACTCACAGGGTTTGCGTGAAAAATCAATCGTTCAATATGGTTAAATAGGAAAAAAAAGGATTCAATAAACCTTTTTTTCCTATTTAACCATATTGAACGATTGATTTTTCATGCAAACCCTGTGAGTGCCGGTACCACGTGCAATTTATATATATATATATATATATATATATATATATATATTTGCAGAAGGAAGCGACACTCACAGGAAGTTTTCTATGCAGAATAGTAGTGTATTTATTCCACTCAACGTTTCGATCCCCCACAGGGATCTGGTTTGTTTGTAATCTCCTGACGAAGATCCCTGTGGGGGATCGAAACGTTGAGTGGAATAAATACACTACTATTCTGCATTGAAAACTTCCTGTGAGTGTCGCTTCCTTCTGCAAATATCTATTTACTTTGGCTGGCACCCAGGTCTCTACGGAGTTAACGAAGTGCACCTTTGGATTTCGTATATATATATATATATATATATATATATATATATATATATATATATATATATATATATATATATACACACACATATATACACATATATACATATATACATATACACACACACACACACATTATATTCTGACATTACAAGGCCACTACAATTGTACTCATGCCATATTCCTATGTTAGAAGTCTTTCTAGCCACTCGTTGATGAATTGACATTTACACAGAGATGTCAGAATTTGTTTTCCTCTAGTCTCAGATTAATTACAAAACTCACCATTGTACACATCTATTGTGTTGCAAATAATAATGTATTTTTAGAATGACCCAGTAGCTTTAAATACCATACAGAGCCCATGTTATAAAAAAATCTTTTTTTCTGTAATTTCTAAACAGTTTTGTTTGCCATTTTATCTTGAGATAAAGTAAAAATAGGAGTGTACACATATGCACTGAGAACTCAACTCTTCATTTGCCTAAGAATTCATTTCATTTGTCTAAGTGCTGCTAATCATAGCATGCTCCTATTATCCTATATTTAAAGAGCTGGCCATTCTCAAGTTCCCTGAACATGCAGGAGAAAGGTGTTTTTGTGTAAGCCTTTCCCATGTCCTTTTCACTACATTTGGGTCAAACAAATCCAGAGATGCAGCTCTCACATATTCCCGTAGATTTGCGGAACAAATACGTTTCCACAGTTAATGAGTTTGAAAACTTTGAAGGAGTTCTTTATTTAAACAACTGGTAACACATTACTCTTACAAACCCAATGTGCTTCTGTTTTAACAATCAATTAGATTTTTACAAAGGCAGAATTAAGTTTGCATCCCTTAAACCAAATGCCATTTAAACATTCTGTTTGCATTCACAAAAGCACCTTGGCATTGTTTGTTACAACATCCATGTTTGTTACCTTTTATTATTCCTAAATATTAAAAACTGTAGGTACACTTACATTTTCAGAATGAACCTCATATTCCCTTTCTTTGCCAAATTATTTTTGCTATCCAAGTCTCTTTGTAACAAGTAAAAATGACTTTGATTCAAGACATTTACAAAAAAAAAAAAACTAAAAAAGAAGCATTACTTTATACAGTAGTTTATGCAAAGGCATGTTTATGAAAATTTGAAATCAAGTATTTTTGTGTTTTTCCAAATTTGGATTAACTTAAAAAAAATAGCTTTTCTCAATTGATAGCTTATTTATGAAAAAAACTTGCATTGTGAAAATTCAGTTTTGTAAAATTACATTCATTCACTTTCAAAGAGTCTTTCAAATCTTGAAATTTTCTTGAATTGTAAAATAGCTTGAATTTTGAAAATACACGGAAACTCAATAGCTTTTAGATACAAAATGTATTCATACGAGTTTTCGAATTTATTAAATCTCGAACATTTGAATTTGGAAAATATGTAAATATAATATATCAATACAACTGTATTTTTGGTAAAAAAAACAATCTTGCTGTAAAGACTCAGTCTCACATTTTGATAAATCTGCCCTTTTGTTAGTAATAAAAACATGAAAAAAAGGAGCAGGCTCTAGTACTAATCCTTGCTGAACTCCACTTACTACACTTGGGTAGAAGGTTTCAGAGAAGTGATAGTGCTCAGTGTCACTTTATCGTGCAAATCTGGTGCAACTGCCGATAGCTGTAATTAAACAATTCTGAAGGATTGACACAGGTATAAGCTTTATCATATCAATTTATTAAAAAATGTCAGGAGAATATTCTGATTGCAGGTAAAGTTGCTGTCCCGTGTTAGCCAGTAAAAATGTTACAGGGCAACCCTTTTAAAATAAAAAAATAACAAAAGTGGCATAAAGGTGATACCTTTATTGGCTAACTAATATAATCATAGCAAGCTTTCAGAACGTTAGTTCCTTTTTCAATGAAGCTGTGGTGTTCTCTGGTATAAATCTACCTCTTAATTCCTTTACAATAAAAAAAATTCAAGTCAAATGACTGATTAATCGACTATACTGGTCAATAAGGTGCCAACAAACCATCTAGTTGGTTCTTCTACTTAGACAATTACCTTTAAACTGCTTCCTTTCACTAAAGATCTAGTTTCCTGGTCTCTTTTCTGGTAGTTGAATACAGCCATAATTACAAGTCTGCACAGTTTTGCATTAATAACGTTGGCATTAAAGTGTTTATAATTGACAGTGTGAAGCACATCAGGCCATACTCTTTTACTAAGCTGTATAGGTTTCAATTTACTTTTTGCATTTTTTGTTGCTGAGAGATATAAAGCTGCAATAGTATTTGTATTTTTAAAAACATTACACTTAGCCTTTGCTTGGCTGGTGGATATTATTCCAATATGTTGTGTGTTCATTATAGTTGGATTTTGTAAAATTTGTGTTTTCCTGTTCACTCACAATATTTGTTTTGCATATTTCAAATGAAATTAAATTATTATGCCTATTGATTAAATATATCTTAGGGTCCAATTTAAAATTGCTAGTGTCTTTTGTGGTGACCAAAACGACCAATCATGCAGAGGTGCATGCCGAAGAAACCACTGTTTCATCAACTTTTAGCTGTGGAAGTTCTTCTTCGTTCCAAAAATCTGTTCCAATAAAATTACGAAGATTGTTGAGGTGTATTGGCATGGAACCCTGTGTGATTAGTTAACTCAAACAGAGTTTGACCTGTATATTTGATGTTAAGCATTTTTTACAAGCCCAATAAACTAGCTTACTTACTAACTTACTGCCTCCACACAAATTAGATTTTCTTGAATTTCTCTAATTTAACTTTAACTAATGTGTTCACCATAGTGCTAGTTTCTATGTTCTCGTAGCATAGCATAGAATTTTTAGTCTTAAATGGGTGGTTCGCTTTTAAGTAAACTTTTAGTATATTATAGAATGGCCAATTCTAAACAACTTTTGAATTGGTTTTCATTATTTATTTCTTTAATTATTTACCTTTTTCTTCTGACCCTTTCCAGCTTTTAAATGGTGGACAGGGACCCCACCTAAAAAACATATCCTCTGTAAGGCTACAAATTTGTTGTTTTTGCTGCTTTTTATTAATTTGTATTCAGGTACTCTCCTGTTCATATTCCAGTCTCTCATTCAAATCAGTGCATAGTTGCTAGGGTAATTAGGACCCTAGGAACCAGATTTCTGAGATGCTAAATAAAAAATTAAATAACTCAAACCCCTCAAATAATAAAATATGAAAACCAATTGCAAATTGTCTCAGAATATCACTCTCTATATCATACTAAAAGTTATCTCAAAGGTTAACAACCTTTAAAAACCCTTTTGATTTTCATAATTCTACACTCCATTTCCCATGAAACATTATTTATAACTGCTCTTCTTTTATTTAACCTGTCCTGCATGAATATTGTACTGTTGGTTTTTTTACCATCCAGTCTGTAATGCCCAACAAGGACAGACAGAGTCACAGTGGCGCTAAAACTTGGAGGCCAATTTATCTAATTTTGAGGTTGAAGAAAATTTTTGAATATGAAAAAAAGCCAACATTTTTGCAACTGCATTTTTTCCCTTGAGCACTACTACAATAAGGGAAAAATGCATCAGAATATTAGCGGTCACTTTTTATTTTAAGGAAAAGTGAGACCCACCATTCCTTTTCAATCAGGCAGAGAATCTCAAATGTTTTAATAAATTGGGAAGATACAGTTTTTACAGACAATTCCCATTGATTTCTATAGAAACTTGGCAGCTTCTATTTGTCAAGTTTCTTAATGTTTTTTTTTTAATAGATCTATTCAATCAAGAAACTGATATAACCCACAAACCATACAATTTTAAGATATTCCAAGTCAATGTAAAATAAAGCATCTATGAGGTTGCCCACTACAAACTATGCAAGGGAATTTCTGCAATTATAATTCCCTTTCACTCCATAACACGGTTTGCAATCATGGGTTAATTTATCTGATAAAAAGGCAGCAACACAATGGTTAAGCTCCAAATTTCATTCACACGGATATACATCAAACGCGATATTGCCCAGTTGTTAATTAAATGGTCAGCACCAAGATAAAGTAACAGCAGCAGCAGAAATTTAATTGCATTGTCCTAGCAAAAGGATACAGATTCTTAAAATAATGAAGTAGGTACAGATCAAACTGTCCTTTGTAAATTGCCTTATCACACATACCATGTACTAAACTAAAACATCCAGAGTACAGAACTGGATAGAAAGCATTTGGACTTAAGAAAGCATAACTTTTATTATAAATAGTTAAGCATTATTAAAAACCATGGAACTTGCATAAACAATTTATTGTGCTAACGAATATATGGAAAATATGCTACCAAGACTTAGATTCGAAGGGGTAGCAGATCCTAAATTCTCAATGTTTGTTGACATTGCTTATCCACATCTTATATGATAGAATGGCCTCAATTGAGTCTGGATTTATACCACTAAAATTAAATTATTTGGACCTAAACTAGAGATTATAGATACCCTCACTCCATATACTCTAACATTAAAGGAATAGTTCAGGGTAAAAAAAAAAACTGGGTAAATAGATAGTATGTGCAAAATAAAAAATGTTTCTAATACAGTTAGTTAGCCAAACATGTAATGTATAAAGGCTGGAGTGACTGGATTTCTAACATAACAGAACACAACTTCCTGCTTTGCAGCTCACTTGGTTTCCACTAATTGGTTACCAGGCAGTGACCAATCAGTGACTTGAGGGGGGCACATGGGTCATAACTGTTGCTTTTGGACCTGAGCTGAATGCTGAGGATCAATTGCAAACAGTTATGTTGCATGTGGCCCCCCTTAAAGTCGCTGACTGATTCAGCGTTAGAGAGCTGAAAAGCAGGAAGTAATATTCTGGCTATTATGTTAGACATCCAGTCACTCCAGCCTTTATACATTACATTTTTGGATAACTAACTATATTAGAAACATTTTTTATTTTGCAAAGCCTATCTATTTACCAAGTTTGTATTTGTACACTGAACTGTACCTTTAAAGTATCAAGGTAGCAGACAGTTATACAATAGTGAAACAAAAGCCTATTTGTAGATTTCGCAGATGCCAATATTATGTGAAACTTTGGCTTCCACTCAACCAATAGGATCAGAACCCTCTCCAACCTACTGCAGTCTATATGAGGAGCTGTGTGAAAGACATTAGCAATATAGGGACCATTTTATCTAGTTATGAGCAAATCTGTTCGTTTTGCCAAAAAATTCATGAAACATTTTTGTTGTGCATATTTTGTTATGCAACAATTTTTTGGGAGCAAATTTTACTATTTTAAAGTGTAACAAGTATTGATCCAGGAGATTGATTATTATGATCTTTATGATCTAAAGAGGGAAGTAAGACATTAACACCATAGCATTATCCAAGAAAAATCTAAAAGATGGATAAGACTTTGTTATAACAGCTGACCCATGTGCAAATATCTGAAAGAGCAATAAGGTATTTACCTTATCTACCTTAGCTATAAATTCTACACATAGAGCCTTGGAAAAGTGTTATTCTGTTGGCCAAGTCTCTCATGTTACTGAATAATAAATATTCAATAACTAAAAGGTAAGCCAAAGAGGTACATTTTACAGCAATCGGCTGCTTTTTTGTCCAAATGCAGTAAAGTCAATTGGCGTTTTTTCTTATGGTGACTTTTTTTGTCTTGACGACTTTTTTGCTGCGGCAAATTTTTCCAGGAATTCATAACAGGTGAAAAAATGTGCTCATTGCTAGGAATAACAGTTCTCAAGCCATGGTATACACAGGTTTAAGATGGATTATTATGTTTTCATTACAACTTGTTTCTGCTTAAAAATGTAAGACGTAATCTTGAAACCCAGATCAAAGGTACACTTTTAACAATGACTGCAAATCTAATTCCACTAAGCAACTAGATGGTGATGCTCTGAGAGTTTGTGACAATATACTAAAATGCCACCCAAATAAACTACTGCTGCATGAACCAGGGGAATGATAAAATCTTGGTACTTGAAATGGAGAAGGCATTTTAGAGATCAAAGACCATGAAGAATTGATCTCCTCTTTCTTGTATAAGGATACTTATAACAATATCAGTGCCATAGAAATTCATCAAAGTTAATATGAAATCCTCCTTTAACTATACAAAGTGCACAGAGATCGGTGGAAGAAAGTCTCTATTCTCAACAGTTATCATAATAATGCACACCAATCACTGTCTGCTCCCAGGATCCTGTTCTACTTGGAAAGAAAAGAAGTGTGCTATCTATCAATCTATCTATCCATAATGGACACTCTATATTGATTATGCTCATGCACAGGCAGTGGTGGGTGTTCAGGGAGTGTGATTGCACCTGGGCTCGCTCCCCCTCCAGCCAGAGAGGCAAACCTAAAGGGAATATCTTTACACGCATGTGTATCCGTGGTTGCGCATCCTACACCCAAGCCAGCCAAGAATCATTACATTACTGCGCACAGCACAAGTCACAGATAGGAAAGTAAGCAAGTGCAGTCCATGGAGACCACCATGGAGCTATGCTGTAACAGTCAAGAAGGCTAATTTGCTAAGATAGGTGATGCATTTCCCATAGCAATTATAAAGAAGTTTTGCTCTACAGTTAAAAAAGAGAAAAACATGATCTGTTTTGCTGCTATTGTCAACAGCAATGGTACAATTCAACATCTATCTTAGTAAATCAGCCCTAAAGCAGTACATAAAGTGTTTTTTAAAGGGGGTGAGATTTTACACATATAAGATGTCATTTACACAATGTCTGTTGTATTAAGCATGTGTTTTACTGAGAGTTCAGTGTTTTTCCCCATAAATTTAATGTCATCGCAGTCACCAGGTTGGGTTGAGCCTGACACATTTTCTGTCTATATAATGATGAGAGGGTACAAAGGGAAAAGGTGAATAAGGGAAAATATATCCAGTATTCTTGACTTGTTAACAGTAAGGTACACTTACCAATACTAACAGGGGGTCCAGGTGCTCACGCCCCAGACCTTCAGCTTAGGGAGGTAATACCATACATTTTTGATTCATTTGTGGACTGGCACAGAAACTGGACCTCACTCCAAAATATGATGCAAATAATAATTGTTTTATTACGCAAAAAGGAATATCTCAGAGGGTGGCTTTACGCATTTCGTGCCTTGTGGGCTTGGGATATTGTGTACAATCAGTGATATTTAAATGCTAATCCACCAATCAGAGAAGTGCTTTGGACAGCCAATCAGAATGCTTAATACAAAAATGATTTGTTTGTCCAAGAGAAATAAGATACATATAGGATTTACATGTTAAATTGGTTAAAAATACATAGTTTTCCATCTGGCATCACTTCTGTGCTTGCTGTCAAAATGATGTCTGTACTCAATTCTTTAGCGCAAGTCTGATGCATCTATTGACGCAGCCCACACTATAAACAGTGGAGTGTGAGGGATCTTCTGTGTTAATAGACACATAGGGGGTTATTTATCAAAGTCTGAATTTATCTTAACTTTTTCTGCTACAGATCTGATCAAATCCGCTCAGGTTTTTTACACTTATTTAGTACTACATTTTCCCGAAAAAAATGCAGATTTTGTCATCCGATTTTCATGATTTTTTCCAAATTTTCAACCGAAAATTTTGGGGTATTGCAAAAAACCCAGCGCACATCAAAAAATGATTGGGACTTCTCCCATTGACTTATATGCACGACAGGTCTGAGATACCGGATTTTCAGATTTGGACTTTTCCATCCTTGGGTTTAATAAATTCTGTAAAATTTTTGATTTTTTAAAAGTCCAATTTTATAAAAAAAAAAAAAAAAAAAAAAAAAGGAATCACAATTTTTTTTTGATTTTTGCATTCTGAGTTTGGTAAATAACCCCCATACTGTATGTGCTTGTAGAAGGAAGCTGGACAAAGAATGCTGCATCTGAACCCCCTTTCCAACTTGGTGATTTTTCTACTTTTGAATATGATATTTGATCCAGTTGTATATTTGGTTTAGGGATGCACCGAATCCACTTTTTTGGATTCGGCCGAACCCCCGAATCCTTCACGAAGGATTCGCCTGAATACCCAACTGAATCCGAACCCTAATTTGCATATGCAAGTTAGGGGTGGGAAGGGGAAAACATTTTTTACTTCCTTGTTTTCTGACAAAAAGTCACGCAATTTCCCTCCCTGCCCCTAATTTTCATATGCAAATTAGGATTCGGATTGGCTGAGCAGAAGGATTCGGCCGAATCCGAATCCTGCTGAAAAAGGCCGAATCCCGAACCGAATCCTGGATTCGGTGCATCCCTAATTTGGTTTAAGTTCCTAAATGAACCAGTTGAAAAACATCTCTGTACAACATCTGACAGTTTTCTGCCCTATTCATCTAAAGGTCCCTTATCAATTGTGTCAGATTGTAACATAATAATTTTATGGGATTATATAAATTAATGCACATTTTAGAAATGATCATGGGAATTTCACTAATCTTCGGTTAGGTTTATGCCATTAAAACAGAATATAATGTATACAAGTGGGCATTAACTTTTATTCATACTGCAATAATAAAAACCTCAACATTTTATTAGGCAGTAAAATCAAATGTATTCATAAACTGCATATGTGTTTGAGGAAATCCTGAAATAGTGGAAAGGATGAATAAATTTGTAGGAGTATAGACATCATCTGTGGCAAAAAGGCTTATAATTATAATCTATGGGGAGAATTCACAGTGTTGATAAGGAACATTCCATGAAAATGTTGTATAATAACCTCATAATTTCACTAACATATTCACAGACTATAAATGTTTTGCCTTTACCATAAATTTTACAAAAATTATCTCTTAACTGGGATGTGATTATCTTTGTATACAAACAGAAGAAGGATAATTGACAGCGCAAAGTTCTGCTTAAAATTATTCTCCTTCTTGTGTACAAATAACGTTTTATAATTTCTAGCAACTTGTCAACCCCCAGAATTGGTTAAACCAACTACTGGCACAAGGGTGATTCTAGCAGCTGATCAACACTACAACATGGATAAGAGTGCTGGTGGTTCATTTTTTGTTTAATATCTTTGTGTTGTACCAACAACATAGTTGCCATCATTATTTACACCCAACTTTTTTTTTTTTTTGGGGAAAATTTTGCTAACTTAATTTGGCCTACGCAGTGCAATAATTAATTTTTTTTTACCATTTTATATGACACTTTTTAAAATTTGTCAACATTACAACAAATCCACAAAACTATCAGTTAGAATTTGGCAATTTACCCCTTAAGAACTCTGTGCCAATACTTTAGTGAATTTCTCCCCATAAGTAAATAACTATTATTCATATGATTTTAACCCCGTCATAAAATCCACATTAACACCAAAATTAAAAAGCAATGAGAATGATGTTAAATATTGTCAGAATATAGTGCAAAATGTACAGAAAAATATATACAAAAGGAATGGTACATTTCATAGAGAAAGGTGACATTTTAAGGAACGCATTTCAGATTTTAGCACAGATGGAAGTTTTTAAACTAAAACAAAGAAAATTTAGCCATGCAGTGTGCCATGTTTTCCCTCAAAATAAGTATGAATATTATAAATTTAATTACTCAACTCTTGTTTAATATCTGCCATCTGTAGCATATTTAAAAGAACAGATTTTTACTTTTACATGAATACAGTTTGGTTATGACTAAACGAGCAATGTTGTCAAGAAAAACAGTATACTTCTTTTTCTTCCTAGTTATATACATAGGGGCCGATTCACGAAGGGTCGAATTTCGAAGTTAAAAATACTTCGAAATTCGACCCTCGAATTGAAATCCTTCGACTTCGAATATCGAAGTCGAAGGATTTAGCGCTAATCCTGCGATCGAACGATCGAAGGATTTTTCGTTCGATCGAACGATTTAATCCTTCGAATCGAACGATTCGAAGGATTTTAATCAAACGATCGAAGGAAAATCCTTCGATCAAAAAAAGCTTAGCAAGCCTATGGGGACCTTCCCCATAGGCTAACATTGACTTCGGTAGCTTTTATCTGCCGAAGTAGGGGGTCGAAGTTTTTTTTAAAGGGCAAGTACTTCGACTATCGAATGGTCGAATAGTCGAACGATTTTTACTTCGAATCGTTCGATTTCGTTCGACTTCGATCGAATTCGATCGAATTTAACCAATTCGATGGTCGAAGTACCCAAAAAATACTTCGAAATTCGAAGTATTTTTCATTCGAACCCTTCACTCGAGCTGAGTGAATCGGCCCCATACTGTCTCAGAATTGCAAAATACTCAAATCAAAATAAATACGATTGCAAACCATTCATCACTCTCATATTGAAACTGGATGAAATAACCTTGTAGCACAATTTTCTCTGTGATTTGAGATTTCAGAATGTTGCTGAAAAGAAGAAAGCCAAACAATAGCAAATAGAAAAGAGAACACAGCCAGTATAATTCTTTTTTAAAAAACAACAGTTTAGTAAGAAAAGTGCATATTTAGTGTTATCCACATAAACATAAAATATAGGTAAAATAAATATGTATTATACAGGTCTGTGTTTTTTTCCAGTTTTTTTGGATGCTAGATTCTGCCAATAATAACAGCATCATACTTATTAATAAGTGTACTTGAATGTGAATCTGTGGAACCACTTAATTAGGAAACTACAAGCCAGTCCTTACTTTGCTGATACAGTGAAGTATTTCTGATTTGCATTTGGCTTGTCCCTTTTTTCACTTCCTCCCCTTTTTTGACACTTGAAATCCCAACGAATTATATTTAAGGGCATGCTCTTCCCAAGACTACCTAAATGGAGAGAAGCAGCTTGTTTCTGTGCACACCTTGCATATTTTCAAATCTTACCTAAATCTTACCATCTTCTTTTAATCAATTTAAATTGAAGGATTTCTTTAAACAATGAATCTTTACTTACCTTCACTGTTACCTGGCAGACTTTATTTAAAGACTACTCTTATATCTCACTTTGTACATTATCACACACCTTCTGAATGTCTTACCTTACCAAGACAACCCTTGCCTTTCTGCTCTCTCCCAGGTCCTGTTGATTATCCTGGAATTGGAAGTATTCTGAATATTCTGTGGAATGGAGGATTAAAAAACCAGCATGAAATCATGGTAAGTTTGCAGCACAGTTGTTATAGAATATCACAAATTGTAGGCCACTAATGTTTAATTATATATTATTCACATTATGTTTCTGCATAGTTCAAATATCACAAGAAGTTTGGAAAAATATTTAAAATGAATCTTGGATTTTTTAAATCAGTGCAAATTGGAGATCCAACTATGCTAGAAACATTTTTAAGAAAAGAAAGTATTTATCCAAAAAGAATGGAGATAAAACCCTGGAAAATGTACAGAGATTACAGAGAAGAAGCGTGTGGTCTACTTATACTGTAAGTATATATATTGTCCTACTGTATATAATATATTACAACGTTTGCCAAATAATCTTTTTGTAATTACATCAAAATTATTTTTAGTAGTAATAGATTTGGATTTGGAGTTGTCTGTTTTCAACAATGTAGCACACCACGGCTCAAGGCAGTTAAAATAGATTTACACTTTCTGCCCTTTTTTTCTTATTATTTCTTATTTTATTCTTATTTTGATTTTGTGATTTGTCATTGTAAAATTGAGAAAATCATAAATAAAGTAAATTGTACTGAATTATTATTATTACAGAAGAAAAGCAAAAAAGTGAAACTGGAAAATGTGATTCTGGCTAATAGAGCTAATATCTGTAATACTGTAATAACAAATAATTAGCATTTTTTTGCTGTGTGCTACAATTGCATTACAAATTCGGCAAGTTTGCCTTGGTCACAAGCAGCAAATCTGGTTATTTATATAATATAGATATTACTTAGAAGTGAAACAAATAAGCTCTCACTCAACCTGTCTAGGCTTGGTTAGATGTATACGTTTGGGATATTTTGTGAAAGGAAATAATTGAATATCAAGTGAATATGTTCTATGCTCCATGTCACAAAGTATGGCAAGTAATTTTCCAATAAAGATTGTAATAATATAAGCTTTGCTTTAACTGACGCTTAGGGGCAGATTTATCAAGGGTTGAAGTGAAAATTCAAATAAAAAAAATTTAAATTTCGAGCTATTTTTTGTGGACTTTGACTAGGGAATAATCCAAATCTGATTTGAATTTGTAAAAAAATGAGAATATTGAAATTTATCATGTGCTGTCTCTTAAAATATTGACTTCGACCATTCGCCATATAAAACCTGCCGAATTGCTGTTTTAGCCTATGGGGGACCTCCTAGAACCTATTTGCAGTCAATTGGTGTGAATATGCTATTACTTCAATTTGTACAATTCAAATTAGAACGAAAAAGACCTATTCACCTGTAAAAAAAAACGTAAATTTTTTAAATAAATTTAGGTTAGTCTTTTTTTTCTCGAATTTTGAAGTTTTTTTTATTCGAAATTCGACCCTTGATAAATCTGCCTCTTATCTTCGAAATTCAAATTAAAAAAGACCAACTGAAATCTATCAAAAAAATCTGGGTAAATCTGCCACTTCATATACTGGTGGGAAAGGGAATGGCTTGTACTTTCTAAAGCAGATGGGGCTAGGAAGCAATGTACTAACAGCATGACAACAGCATTTGTGACAAATACTTGCAGCTATACAGATACATATGTATTTTTTTCCAAAAGATCAAACTAGATAACTTAAACTGCAAAATCCAGCCTGTTTTTTTTTTTTTTTATTCTCTGTTTTTTTTTGGAGCTAGATACTGCCAATAATAAGAGAATTGTACTCTGTACAATGTGCACTTGAATGTGAATCTGTGGAACCAGCTAATTAGTAAACTACAAGCCAGTGCTTACTTTGCTGATACAATGAAGTATTTCTGATTTGCATTTGGTTTGTCCATTTTTCAATTCCTCCTTTTTTTTGACCCTTGAAAACCCAACCAATAATATTTAAGGGGATGTTCTTCCCAAGATTACCTAAATGGAGAGAAGCATCTTATTTCTGTGCACATCTTGCATATTTATACATTTTCACAGCGCCAGATTTCATTAACGGGTGCCCCTAGGCCGTGCGGTGCGACCAGGCGGCCGCGCGGTCCTAGCGCCCACCTCACCTCCCCTTCCCAGCGCGCCGGCGCAGCTTCTGTAATTGAATGGGGACGCGCACGTCCCCATAATGCAGCTGGGCGGCATGCCGCCCCTATTTTTTTGCCGCCCTAGGCCCGGGCCTATGCGGCCTTGCCGCAAATCGGGGCCTGCATTTTCATTTGAAAATCGCACCTCTATATCTATTCACATTGAAGGATTTCTCTAAACAATGATGCATTATTTACTTTCAGTGTTGCCTGGCAGACTTTCTTCAAAGACTAAATACTCAGAAAGGCTTCTATTGTGCTTATGGTGTTATGTGCCATAGTGTGAAAAAATAGTCAGCTGACACAGTGCTAGACACTTGTGATTTAAAAAGACTGCTGCATTTTAGTATTGGCTTAGATAAATGGTTCCCTGTTAATTAAGCATAACTGAGTTACTGGTTTAGGATGATAATGCCCTACAGGCAGCCCTTCTGTTTTCAGCTTGCTTACTTTTGCCTACTGCTTGCCCACATTTACAAATGCGTACAAATGTTTGTATGCAATCACAAAATGTAAAAGGTTACTTGGACACATAGGGGCAGGTTTATTAAGGTTTGATTTGGGTTTTCCACAAAAATTTGAGTTTTCCAGGGTTTTTTTGATCAAAAATCAAGTTTTCTGCTTAAAAAAACACAGATTGTTTTTGTTTTTTTTTAAACGTAAATTTTTCAAGATTTACTATACCCCCGACCCTGGAAATAGCTTGAATCCAAAAAGACACCATATAAATCCTGTCAAGGTCATGTAGGAGTTAATGATATAGGTCCCTTGAACCATTTGAAGATATTAATAGCCTTCATGATATTCAAGGTTTTTTTCAGAGGATTTTGCCCAAAAACTCAATCAATGCAAACAATTCAAGTTTTTTCCTGCGGAAAACTCAAATAGTTTGAGTTTTCGGGTTGTTAACCCTGAACTGCTGATTCAAGTTTTTTTTCATTCCAGTTTTTTCTTAGATACCATTTGAGTTCAAAGTTAATTCAAGGTATTGAAAAAATCTAGAATTCAACTTTAGATAAATAACCCCCATACTGTAGCCCTCCCCAATCACACAACGCAGTACAAACATTTTACACCTTTCTAAAGAAAATATGGGGGGCAGGCTTGGTGACAGACCCAGGCTGTCTACCTAACTATCACCATAATTCTCTCTTACCCCTAGCCTCTAAACTTCTGGAACGTCTTGGCCTAATGTATAGTATCAAAAGATCTCCAGACTATCAAACAGCACTACTCATTCTCCTGGACTTATCATCTGCTTTTGATACTGTTGACCATTCTGTCCTTATGCAAATTCTCTATTCTCTGGGTATTATGGATCAAGCTATATCCTGGTCCTCTTCTTACCTAGCTAACTAAACCTAGTTAAAACAGAGCTCATGGATTTCACCACCAAAACCTAGCCCTTCTCCTCCTTTCACCTTTACCATTGAAGGCATGGCCATTAACCCTGTTGATTTATCTCTCTGCCTGGGGGTCATCTTTTACCAGTCCCTTGCCTTCTCCAATCATATTAATACTAGTTCCAAAATATGCTGCTTTTTCCTCCGCAACATTGGCAAGATACACCACTTTCTTTTATAAGTAACAGCTAAAACACTTGCATTTAGTGCTGTTCTAACAGAAATCTGCAGTGAAATTAGTTTTTCAAAAGAGCAAACAGATTTTTAATTTTTATTTAATTTTGAAGTCAGACATGGAGCTATACATAATGCCCATTTCCCAGGTGCCCCCAGCCATGTGACTTGTGCTCTGATAAACTTCAGTCACTGCGAGTTGGAGTGATGTCACTCCTCCCTCCCCCCACCCTCCAGCAGCCTAACAATAGAGCAATGGGAAGGTAACCAGATAACAACTGCTTGTCACAAGATAACAGCTCCTTGGTACATAAGAACTCAATAATAACAATCCATGTCCCCTTCAGTTACATTGGAGTTGGAGTTGGAGAAACAATAGCCTGCCTGAAAGCAGTTGCATCCTGACGTGCTGGCTCTTTCTGAAAGCACATGACCTGAGATGGCTGCCTACACACCAATATTACAACTAAAGAAAAATATACTTGTTGGTTCAGGAATTAAATATTACATGGTAGAGTGAATTATTTGCAGCATAAACAATGTAATTTAGAAATAAAAACTACACACAAAAAAGTTCATGACAGTATCCCTTGAAGCAAAGTCTTAGGGGCCAATTCAGCAAGCTCGAGTGAAGGATTCAAACTAAAAATCATTCGACTATTCGATAGTCGAAGTACTGTCTCTTTAAGAAAAAACTTTGACCTCCTAGTTCGCCATCTAAAACCTACCAAACTCAGTGTTAGCCTATGGGGATAATCTTTTGAGCGTTGGATTATTCCTTCAATCGTTCTATCAAACTATTTGCGCTAAAATCCTTCGACTTCGATATTCGAAGTTAATATATCCAAAGATTGTCCTGTTTTACCAATATATGTGGAAACTGCTCATTATTTGGGCTTTATGTGTCCCCCTACACCTCCTGGGCCCCCCTGCAGCTGCAGGGTCTGCTTCCTCTGTAGCTATGCCCCTGATTCTAAGCAACTTTCCAATATACAGAACATTTGCCAGAGTGATGTCATTTCGGAACTTCACCAATTTCGTAACGGCCACAGGTGTCTCTTCAATAGCAAAGGAGATAGACACTAGTGTTGCTTCGCACTCTAATGCCAGGCAAATTTTTGCTCTGGCTACTGGATGTAACTCCACAAATTCAGTAAGATGTGGATTTTACTGAACGTTACCTCATTCGCTAGACTTGCCTTCACCAGCTCAGACCAGGCAAAGTGCAATGAAGTGCATAGAACTTCCTCAATTTTTAGTGCAAAATGTTTCTAAGTCCCAAAAAATTCTGGCGTCTTTTTCTTTTTTTCAGAGTGATAACCTGCAAAGGTCCGTAAAAATTTTTTGGGTAACCGGGTTCCCCCCTCCATTTTCTAACATATGGAACATGAACTATACAGTGGGCTCATGTGTAGGGCATTATAACAACTCTATTTTATTTATTAAGGTTCCCTGGACTTGTGTAATGTAATGTATTTGCTGCAAAATATAGGTCCATGTAACGTTATCATTTCCCATCGTATGCAAATTAGGCAACTCTAGTGCATCTTTGCTTTGATTGCCGAAGTAATGCTTGCAAAAATTCGCCAGCGTTCGGCACCCTGGACGCAACTTCCCAATTTAGTGAATTGGCGGTTTCCTAGCGAATTTATGCCTGCCAAAATGTTGCGATGGCTACAAAGCCGTCTCTGGCGAATTTTTGCTGGTTAGGGAATTTGCCCCAAGTGGAATGTGGCGATCTCTAACTTCACTCTTTGATAAATATACCCCTTAGGTTCCAGCAAAGACAGGTCTGAGCTATCAAGACAGAGAATAGAAAGGGGCAAACACTGCTTTCAATAGCAATACTTATACAAATAGCTTATAAACCAATTTGTAATGAATGTATATTGCAACATTGCTTAGAATTATGTTTTCTTTTATTAGGCTACAAAATATTTTTTGAGTTGATTCCCTTTAATTAGAATATTTATATGATCTATATATTATATAATCAGTTCATATTGGGATCTATTTAATAAATTCTATAAGTATCTCCTACATGAACTTGCCAGCAGTGGCAACTTTGGGAACATTATGTTCCATAGTTATATAGTTCCTGCCCCCCTGGCAGTAGCAGGGTCTATTTTCTTTATCGTTAAATCCCTGCTCTGTTAGTAAAATGCAAGTGGATAAGGTAATATTCATTCCCAAATCAAAGCACAAATATACACCACAGAACAAACAGCTTACCCCAAAGACTGTCTTCAAAGTACAGGTGCTACTGAACCAAGTTCTGTATATTACGGCAACTATTTTACAAACAGATCCATAGTAAAGTGTTGGTGAGTATAGGGAGTTCAGAACATTATATACAATGACGTTCCTTAACAATGCTACACTGAGCCCTGTAGAAAGGATCATTTCACAAGAGTTTGTAACTATCTTATGACAGGATCATTAGCGAATTTACATCTAACAATGCTTCCCTTTCACTAAAGGAATGAGCACAAGTTCACTGAGTGCAGTTCACTGAGTGCAGTTTACAAGGGAAGTTCCAAGCCCTGAATGATTTTTTTTTTGTTACAACCATAATGAGCATGTAAAACTAAAAAATAAAATTTGAAATTATTATAAAACAAGATTGTTTATTGTATTCTGTTTTACATATACTGTATATATGTTAATTTAAAAAAAATCAGGACATAAAATATTTAATGGGCAGTATTATGCCCCTTTTTTCTGTTTTGGTGCTTCCCAGAATAAAATAGAGGTTGTATATGGGATGGGTGAGTACTGTAGTTTAAAATATTTTTGATGGTTTGAACAAAAAGAGCTTACACTAGTTCCCAACGTTATCATTTATTGTGGCAATCCTATTTTAAAAAATGTCTGTAAGTTAAGATTCATATTTTTCCACGACTCACTTTAGCCAAAATATTATTATTAGTGGCAATGTTCCTTATTTACATTTTTCGCTTAGGGCAAATGACCCAGGACTGATCTGGTCAGACTGCACTCAGCTCAAGGTACAACAGTAGAAGGTGCAGGAGGACAAACCAGTAAGAAGCCCTGTAATTAATTAAGTGCATTGAAAAACAGAGGCTTTTGTATAGGTGTTACATAAACTAGCGTGCCCTACTCTAAACTGGAGTTGCCAGTGATAATGTTCAATATTTGTTAGTCCTATGTTTTAGGACTTTTACAAAATAATACAAGTGATAATATTTGGACAAGGTTTAGCAACCCATTTATCAGAATATGTCTGTATTCTGGACTGTGTGATAACACGGCAGTGCATTACCTTGTTGCGCCATTCTATGTTCACACTCACCTCCTCCTCTCTTGTTTAGTCCATATTCCTGAAGTTTAGCCGTTATATTGCTTTATACAAAAGTGAGCTGCTTGATCATCCACTGTTTTTTAGCTGACAGAGAAGCAAAGAACCTGGTTGTGCAGCCTGTCATTTTTTTTTTAAAATAGAATCCATCCGTGTGTTAACAGCATTGACAGGAACATTTCTGCCAGAAACTGCAATAATGTCAAGCAAATTCCATTCCAGTACATGACAGGCTAACTGACCATGTGGCAACACTTCTCCACCAGCTAAAAAACAAAAGTAGAAAATATGGATGGAGAAGGGGTTGTCCCAGGCCTGGTCAAATTCTGATCTGAAGAGACACACAGCCACGTAGTGCAAATTTGCTTAACTTTTTAACAAATGTATGTTAAAATTTACCAATTTCAACAACTTGCCTACAAACTTAAGTAACGAACATGGATACTTACATATCACACAATGATAATGCAGAGCAGTGTGACAGGGGCAGGCAGTAAATTCCACTGACCAATGAACTGACCGACTTATTGGAATGTTAATTATACTATTTATATGAACTACGTATTATAGAGTAACATCAGTTTATATTGGGATCTATTTACTAAATTATATGAGTATCTAGCCTCATACAACCTTGAGCTCCCTAGCCTGATCCAGCCTGCATTGTTTCTGTATTCCTGAGATTCTCTTCCTGGATCCTGCCTTTGTTCCTGAGTTCCTGCCTGGTTCCTTTGTTTGTGTCTTTGTTTCATGCTCAAGTCCCAATCATTGCCCAATTCATGTTGGATTTTCTGTTATTGACCTAGGCCTGTTTCATTGACATTTCCTCGGATACTCCTTGTATGCTGCCTGCTAAGACCTTCTGCCTGTATCACAGACTTGTTATTGTTAGCCATTTGCCTTCAACCACTGGCATGGTATAAGGACTTGTATAATCTTTACATGTTGTTTTTTATTCTTCATTATTAAATCATAATTTTTTAACAACATGACTTCTGCCTTTTATCAAGCCAAATATGTTTTACCTGGGGTATATAGCATATTGACTGCTTCCTGACAGTCACTTACCTTTGGCTGGACCTGACAGAATGATGAAGCCAATAATTAAGGAGCCTGCTGGTAACAACTCTGCTGTTCAAGGTAATGCTAAACTACATTTTACAGAATGTCTTTCTTCCATTAAATGGTATGAGAAAAAAGAAAAGGATTCCTTCCACAATTTACTTGACTTATATAAAACATTTTCTACTTGTCCATGTTTCAAGGAAACCTCTGGCAATATGAATAGCAGGCTGGCTATTTTGTTTCCTTAGAGAGATATGGCCTTGGAGTCAGCTAACTCATGCATTGATGAAAAAGGACCTGTGTTGTTTCTTGTCATTCTTGAAGGCAAAATTCATAGGAGATTTGTGGCCAGTTACCAATTTATTTTCAAGATTTTCTAATACTTAACCAACCAAAATGTCCAAATGTACCACTCCAGTTCTGATGATGTATTCTCATTTTGAAATGAAATATTTGCTAACCTGTTAAACCAACTTAGGGGTAAATTTACTAAAAGGCGAAAGTTTGCCAGGCACGGTAGGACAACGATAATTTACTAAAATGCAAAGGTGCGTCCAGGGCACCGAATGCTGGCAAATTTTTGCTACTGTTACTTCGGCAATCAAAGTTAAGATGCACTAGTGTTCAATTCTGCCTAGAGCAACTTCGTTCAGCTCTTTGCTCAGACTAATTTGCATACGGCGGAAAACTTAAAGTTGAATGGACATATATGTTGCAGCAAATACATTACATTACACAAGTCCAGGGAACCTTAATAAAGAAAAAAGAGTTGTTATAATGTCCTATACATGAGCCCACTGTATAGTTTATGTTCCATATGTTAGAAAATGTATCGCCTGGCAATAGAGTGCGAATGACCGGTAGCGTCTGTCTATTTCGCTAGCGAATTTACTCCTGCGCCCGATAATAAAACGGTGAAGTGCCTGAAAGCAGTAACTCAGGCAAATCTTCGCCAGCATTAGTCACTTACCCCATTAGTAAATCTGCCCCTTATTGTGAAGATAAAGAGGTAGAGAATTCCTTTGAGGAAGGTGAAAGGGTGGATATATCCAAATGTTTGACTTCAAAATTCCAGTACCCATATTAAACCACACAGGGCTGCTTCTAAAAATGTCTAATATACAGTGTTTCCACCACTTCATATGCAGGCTCATTTCATGTGATAAGGAAAGCAATAGTACTACTTCAAGGATACACCATCAGAGTACTGTTCTGGTGTGCATTGAGGACACACACTTGTGCATATGAAACAAGTGTCCCAGAGGCAGGACTCAGTCTCAATCAATATTCATATTGTCTATAATCAGTGTGACATGCATGTACATATTGAGAGTGGACCTTGGCTTTGGCAAACTTGTTAATTTTGTAAAGTAAGACACTGGTTCCAGCGTATAAATTCAGGAGCTATATCGCTGTAAATTCCATTAAGCCTGCTGTTTAATGGATTAAACAGCTTCAAGGCAGTATTTTCAAACTGCATGCATTTATTTTATTAGCAGTGCAAAACACTGCAGGGCACATTTGTTAAGCTCGAGTGAAGGATTCGAATATAAAAAACTTCAAATTTCGAAGGTTTTTTTTGGGCTACTTGACCTTCGATTCGAACGATTCAAACTAAAAATCGACCATTCGATAGTCAAAGTCCTCTCTTTAAAAAAAACTTTGACTACATACTTCGCCATTTTAAACCTACCGAGCTCCATTGTTAGCCTATGGGGACCATCCCCATAAGTTTTCTAAGCCATTTCTGACCGAAGGAAAATCGTTCGATCGATGGATTAAAATCCTTTGAATCGTTCGATCGAACAAACGATTTTTCCTTCGATCGATCGAAGTATTTGCGGTAAATCCTTCTACTTTGATATTCAAAGTCAAAGGTTTTTACTTCGATGGTCAAATATCGAGGGTTAATTAACCCTTGATATTCGACTCTTAGTAAATGTGCCCCTACATGCTTCGTGTACAACCCTTTTTCAAGTGTGTAAGGAAGTGCAAGGAAACATGGGATTAAATACCCTCCTCCTATCCAGGATCCTCTCCCAATCATGTCATAAATTGCAAGATTCAACAAGCTACACAGTGTAAAACAATAAATAAATTTTGAATATAGAATATACAGTAAAAGTCCATATGATCAAATCCAGTGTGTCTTGGTGTTTATATCATTGTGCAAGTGATATCCAAATGTCCAGTAAGATTTTTAAAAAAGTTCATAACCGGGAAATTGCATTCTCAGCCTATCCCTGGTGATAAATACAAGAAATCAAAAGTACTGCAAAACAATGCCTACTTAAAGGTTTGTATTATTTATAATTGGTTAGACAAACCAGTACCAGCATAGTTAAAGCGCAACTCCTGTATCAGTACTTCGCACTAATTAGTATGTATCGATTATGTAATCAAATTACTTACACGGCAGGAGTTCCGTGACATTCAAAAAACAGCTACCGTAACTGGTATTTAGTATCTAAGGAAAAAGAGGAGAATAATGAATAACATTAATTGAGATATTAAACAGAGATATTGTTACAAAAAACACTTAAGGCTGTTATGATCATTCATACCTCTCAGTTTGATACAGTCTAATTTCACTATCCACATCGCTTCACATTGAAGCAGAAGTTAGTCCCAGTTACCTCCTCTTGGGGGTCTCCTCACTATTTCAAGGACATTCCATTTTAACTGGCTCACATTGTGTTTAGCCTCAAAAAAATGCCTTGATACGGACGTATCAGTATATGTATCAGAAACACGTGCAGTTTGAAAATACTGCCTCGAACTTGTTTTTTCCAACTTTTTACATTATCTTTATTATTTTGTGCAGCTGCGGAGGATTTATCCTTGAAGCACAGTTATGAGACTTGTAATCCAGAATGCTCAGGACTTGGGGTTTCCTAGATAACAGATCTTTCCTTAATTTGAATCGTTATACCCTAATTAACTTTCAGTATGTCATTGAATGGATAATTCTAAGTAACATTTCAATTGGCCTTTATTTTTTCTTTTTCATAGTTGTTGAATTCAAGCAAGCTCCCATTTCTGATTTCGCCTTATTTATTATTAAAATAACTTGAATACAGATGAAGCCACTTGGATTTGTGAGTTAAATGCGTCATGACTCAGGGTTAATTGAAGAAACTGTGTTATCTTAAGTCATCTTAACTCATTTAATGCATTTAACCTTTTCATTAGCATACCAAAGCTCCATTGTTCACAATGGTGAATGCTTTAATTAGATGGGATGTTGTGACGCAGTTTTCTGTGTTAAATGAGATAAATGGGATATCTGTGTTTAGTTATTCTGTGTCAAACAGACAAACCAAAGTGGCTGCATCTGTATATCTGATCAGGAAAAAAAATCCCTCAAAGGTAATTTGGAACCTAGCAACTAAATTGCTGAAATAAGTCGCTGAATAAAAAGCAAAATATCTAAAAAAAAAGCACAAATAATAAAAAATTAAAACCAATTGCAAATTCTTTCAGCATGTCACTCTCTACATCATACTAAAGGTTAATTTAAAGGTGAACAACCCTTTTAAGTCTAATAAAAAATCATTTAAACATTAAATTAATGAATAGGCTTGTTTTGCCTCCAATAAAGAGTAATTGAGAGCTTTCTGGATAACGAGTTTCTGGTTATAGGTTCCCATACCTGTTGTACATTTGTATTATTGTATCCTCAATCTGATTTGTGAGATCTGACATTCCACAGCTGTGGAAGGGGGGGGGGGGGTTTTAGTGATAGAAGCTATTTAACCTGTTATAGCCAGCAAATCCTATTATATGGTTTAACTCTTTCCCTAGCAATGAGGTAGATTCTAAGTAGTTGGCAAGGACAACCTGCCAACAATGTAGAAACTATGTTTCTGGGTTTAAGCTTACAGTACACCTAGCAGCATGTTATTCCTTTAGCACACTATTGCAAGCAGAGAAAGGAAAATACACACTCAGAACAAAGACGCCCAAATCAAAGCATAAACAGACACCATACAACAAATAGCTTTCCCCAAAGAATGTCTACACAGTAGCTGTACCTCTGTATAGAGTGCTACTGAATCAAATTCTGCAACATAAATGCACATTGTATATACAATGACACATTCCTAAACTATACTAACCGGAATCTTGCAGAAATCATGATCATTTCTATCTTATGACAGAATGATCGGTAAACAACTTACATCCGACAATGCTTCCCCTTCACTAACGTAATGAGCACAAGTTCACCGAGTACAGTTTACAAAAGGACATTCCAATTACTGAATTATTCTTTTTTGCCACCATATACTAAGTATGTAAATAAAAAGGTAAGATTAGATATTTATTATAAAGAAAACAAGATTCTTTGTTGTATGCTCTCTTTACAGATATATTTTTAATAAAAAACGAAATTGGGACATGGAAAATTTAAATGGGCAGTTCAAGTGCCCCTTCTTTCTGTGTTGGTACACTCCTTGACGTCACAACAGCTTTACAGCTTCAGGGTAGAAGACGTTGTGAATGGGATAGGGGAGCATTGGAGGTACATAATCAGTAGTGAATAGTTTAATGTTTGCTATGTTCTGAACAAACTTTCCCAACTTTATCATTTATTGTGGCAGTCACATTATCAATATTTCTTCAAAGGATTTATTTGTCATTTATCTGTAATATAAGATTCATATTTTCTGTACTACTGCCAGAATGTTATAATAAGTGACATTGGAGCTAATTTACAATAGCCCCTTAGCGCCCATGCTCCTACCAGGGACAATAACCCTTTCAGACTGTACTTTGCACCTTGTGGCAGATACAAAAAATTTGTAAGGGGGTTATTTATCAAAGTCAGAATTTATCTCAATATTTTCTGCTACAAACTCAAAATCAAATCGCTCTGTTTTTTTACGCTTATTTATTATTACATTTTCCCGAAAATTTGCGCTGCGGGAAAAAAAAATCAGATTTTCAAGATTTTTTTTTGTAATTTTCACCTGGAAACTATGAAAACTTTGGGGTATTGCCCGAAACCCAGAGCACATCAAAAAATCTTGACTTATATGCAACTTCAACTGGTCTGAGATCCTGGATTTTCAGATAAAGACTTTTCCTTCCTCCGGGTTTAATAAATTCCGACAAATTTGTGGTTTTTTAAAAGTCTGATTTTATGACCTGATTTTTACTAACAATCGGATTTAGATTTTTTCCACAAATCTTTAAAAAATTGTGGTTTCCTCATGTAAGGAGTTCTTACCTGGCGTCCCAAGATGGCGGAGTCCAAGATGGCGGTGTTCTCCATGTGCTTCCTTCTGGTCGCAGTTCTGTGACATCACGCCAGCGTCAGAATATCCGCCAGCATTGGATTGGTCGCCGGCGCCTAACGCTTGCGTGAAGACGCCTGCATGAAGACGCCAGCGTCATGACGCCACTGCGTCTGTTTTGACGCCAAAGGAGGCCTATAAAAGACGCTGAAGCACTGCAGACTGTGCCCTACTATAGGTTCTTCCTTGTGAGTTCCTGGGTGCGCTTCCTGTGTTTATCATTCCTGATCCTGTGTATTGACCTTTGCCTGACTTTTATTCTGAACCTTTTCTGCCTGAACCTTATTGCCTGGACTTCGACCACTCTCTTTCTATACCCTTGCCTGTACCTCGAACTATTAGACTGGTGCTTCCTCCTTGGTCCGCTACTCCTGGCTGAGCCTTCGGGCCCCTTACACCTCATTATTTTAAAAAGCTCTAAAAATTCTTGATTTACCACAAAGACAAAACTTCACCAGGTAAAAGTTGTCAAGGTCCTGTATAAGTCCATGGGAGCTGCACTGATTTTTTTGTACTGGTCTAAATCAATTTGGTCTTTTAGAGCAGGGTCCCCAACCGCCGGGCCGTGGACACTCCTGCACTGGGCGCCGAGCACAGCCCACAAAAATGAGGCATGCCAAATTGGACACCGTCATGCTCAAATTGGACACCTGCACGCCCAAATTGGACGTTGGTGCGTCCAAACTTGCTGCCGACCCCTCCCCTGACCCCGCCGACAACACCCCCCAACTCCACCTCTGGTCCTTGCAAAAAAAATTTTGCACCGTTCCCTGGTCCAAAAAAGGTTGGGGACTGCTGTTGTAGAGGTTTTCGTATTTTTGTTTTCTGAAAAACTAGTTTTATATAGGTTTTCAAGGTATTCAGAATTTTTAGAGCACAGTTCTGTGTAATTTTTGGTTTAGACTTTTTTCATTTGGATTTTTTAATAAATCTTATGACATTCAGAGCTTTAGAGTTTGTGAGTTTGGTCATGCTTTTAAAAACCACTAAAACCACAAAAATGAGACTTAAGGGTCCAATGTATCAAAAGTTAAGTTGTGAGTTTCTTTCACGGTTCAGGAAAAAATACCGCAAAAAAGTGCAAATGATAATGTAAATGTGAGAATATTCTTTGTGACCTTGAATAGTTGGGATTTATTAAAGTATAAAACCACAAAAAGTCACCAGAAAAAACAAGCAAGCAATTGTGGTTTCAGAATTTTATTACTATGATTAAACTCTATTTCTTTAAAATCAAGAATGCCTTGTAATTTATTAAAAGAGCCAAATATATTTTTTTTTAAAAAAAAAGTAAATATATATTTATGGATCTGGATATTTAAGATAGAGTTAAACTAATGCTATTAAAGTTGAGTGCTGTGGATTTCAACACACAGTTGGGATGAGATTCTTGTCCTTAAGAGCTTACAATTTATGAGAAAACAGTGTGTAAAGTATTAGGATTATTACTTCTTAATAAGCAAGAGACTGTTTATATGTGGTTGCTGGATTGGAATACCAACAAAGGATAAATGCCTTACTTCACTGCACTAAGGGGGTTATTTATCAAAGTCCGAATTTATTTTAATATTTTCTGCTACAAACTCTGATCAAATCATACTCTTATTATTAAATGTCCCTGAAAATTTGCTTTGCGGGAAAAAAATCTTCATGACTTTTTTCTGATTCTTTCATCCGATTTTCACGATTTTTTCAAATTTTCACTCGAAAACTCATCAAACTGCGGGGTATTGATCAACAAAATCATTGGGACTTCTCCCATTGACTTATACTGTATGCAACCTCGACAGGTCTGAGATGCCGCATTTTCAGATTCTGACTTTTCCATCCTCAGGGTTTACCGTATATACTCGAGTATAAGCCGAGTTTTTCAGCCCCCAAAATATGCTGAAAAACTCTACCTCTGCTTATACTCGGGTCAAGCATTAAAACGGTCACCAGCATCTAAGAATAGTCTCCGGCGCCTAAGAATAGTCGCCGGCGTTCAAGAATAGTCTCCAAGAATATTCGCTGGCGTCCAAGAATGGTCACCGGCATCCAAAAACGAGACGCCGGCACCTCTATTAAGCTATTATTTTATCATAAAACTTTTTTTTTTTTTTTTTTTACAGTGATGGGCAAGAATGGTTTAAGATGCGCCGAGCAACACAAACAAAACTTATGAAACCTAAGGAAGTATTTCAAATGGATATGAAAATCAATGAGGTATTGGATTACTCGTCAGATTAATGTAAAGTTTATACAATGTTGTACATAAATTCAAAATAGTTTTCCTCATAATAACTGCTGGTAAAAATGAATACACTTATTAATATATATACTGTTATTATTATCAGTGGATTTAGACACACACCAAACATTGAGTGAAGGATTCGAAGTAAAAAAACGTTGAATTTCGAAGTATTTTTTTGGGTAGTTCGACCATCGAATAGGCTACTACAACCGTTCGATTTTGCACTATTCCTACGATCGAATAATTGAAGGAATAATCGAATGATTTGAAGGATTTTAATCCATCGATCGAAAGATATTCCTTGGATCAGGAAATTGTTAGGAAGCCTATGGGGACCTTCCCCATAGGCTAACATTGGCCTCGGTAGGTTTTAGGTGGCGAACTAGGGGGTCGAAGAATTTTTTAAAGAGAATTTAGTTTGAATCGTTCAATTCGAAGTCGAAGGTCGAAATAGCCCATTCGATGGTCGACGTAGCCATATTCGACCATTCAAAATTCTAACTTTTTTTCCTTTATTCCTTCACTCAAACTAAGTAAATGGGCCCCTTAGATTCTATTTAGAATTATATAAAAGGTTGCAGACTGTAGAATATCATTCATATCTTTATTTTTAAATGATATTATATTCTGGGTAGCAAAGGGCCAACCCGAGAGCCTGAAATCAAGGGCCCATCCAATGGAGCCCTAAAACCTTTTCTTCTTATTAAGAAAAACCCTGGTATCCCCATGTTTGAGAAGTTCAATGCTCAAATGTACAGTAACTACCGTATATACTCGTGTATAAGCCGACCCATGTATAAGCCGAGGTACCTAATTTTACCTACAAAAACTGGGAAAACTTATTGACTCGCGTATAAGCCTAGACACAACTACAGCCCTGTCTCCCAGCAGCGCACATTCTGCCAAAGCAGAATATTTATATTAATTAGAAAGGTAGTGTTAGCATATGTACTGTATGTATACTGAGGAACTCCTCCATAGTTGTGCAGAGTATGCAGCTGTATGATCGTTCTGTGCAACTATTGGGTCCTGAAGTTTCTGTGCATTTAGCGTGTGGAGGCAATGGGGCTCTCCTCCGTGGTTGTTCCTAATGGAAAAAACTGTTCATAGTGATATAGAGACAAGGTCTTCAGCCGGCCCGAACTGGACTTGTACTTACAGGATATGCAGCTTTACGATCGCTCTATACAGATAAATCTCGGGTGTGCAGATTTATGATCACTTTGTACAGCTGATTGTACAAAACTGCTCTCACAGAACCAATTACCGGTAAAACAAGGTTCCCCAAAGTTCAAACGGCAGCGTATGGAATTTAAGTAATCAGAGACTGAAAGTGCGGGGAAAGAAACTCCACGAGGCAGACAACCCCCTCCCTGTAAAGAAGGAGCAGCAGCCTTCACGCGCTGAACATACTGAGCCACAGAAACAGCAGGACCCGGGATTCAGCTGTACAAAGTGATCATAAATCTGCATACCCGAGATTTATCTGTATAGAGCGATCGTAAAGCTGCAGTGCGGGCCGGCTGAAGACCTTGTCTCTATATCACTATGCACAGTTTTTTCCATTAGGAACAAACACGGAGGAGATCCCCATTGCCTCCACACGCTAAATGCACAGAAACTTCAGGACCCGATAGTTGCAGAGCGATCGTACAGCTGCATACAATGCACAACTACAGAGGGGATCCCCAGTATACATACAGTACATATGCTAACGCTACCTTTCTAATTAAATGTGAGTAGAGCCAATTGTATCAACCATCCAACGGTATTACATGATATCACATTTTTTTTTTTGCAGATATATGACTCGAGTATAAGCCGAGGTAGACTTTTTCAGCACATTTTTGGTGCTGAAAAACTCGGCTTATACACAAGTATATACGGTAATTAACAGATCCTGTTTTTGCCTAATAGATGCCAGTTCCCTAAAGTCTGTGGGAACCTTTTTATTGATAGAGATATCACAGCAAGGCTACTTCCAAAAATATACATTCAGGACTAATTCTATGTAGCTATTGGTGTTCCCCTACATGTTATGTTGGTTGCATTATTTCTAGTACAAGCTGTGTAGGTGCCCAGAGCAATACTGTGGATACAGACAGACTGCAGAGGATAGCACAGACAGAAAATGTGCAGATGCAACATTTATATCCCAGTGCAGTTTATAGTTCAGACTATAAGTTTGTTTGAGGAATCAGTTCTAATGAAGGGGTGAATTAATTTGGCAGGCGTGAATTTGCTGTGAATTCCCGCGATTCGCCGCGGGCGAATACATATTCGAAACTGCCGTAAAAATACGCTGGTGTCAAAAAAACAAACGCCGGCATCAGAAACGAGATTTTTCACAGTTTTGCGTATTTCGCTGGTAATTTGCCCATCCCTAATCAGTTCACTCTTGCTGTACCAGATATGCTGTGCAGATTCTTCAAGAGAAGCTCACCCTGCCAGCTTTGTATAATTAATAGCCTTCCTGGATTCTCCTGCTCATTTGTGGCAATAAATTTGGCTTCATTATTTTCCATGACCTCACAGACTCCTAAATTAACTCTTTACTATCTTTTGTCACTGTTGGGAATAATAAATAAAATAGAACCAGGAAAATGGAAGAAAAGAGTCAATGACCCATGCTCCAGAAAGGGCAACAGGCAACACTAGGCTCAGGGCCCACTCAGTTCAGGGCTAAGTCTGACACAGCTGGGAAGCCTGGCTAGGTATGGGTTTCTTTAAAAGTCTGGTACAAAGTACCATACAGATGCCCTGCTTGCTGTATGTATTCAAAGGGTGAATGAGGCACTCTCTGTACTAGATTTTGTAATTTTCATTGTTACATGACATTTATTTTACAACTGCAACAGCAGATTAGTGCCAGAAGAGTCATGTTTAGATGTGATTTTGACTGGGTGCACCAAAAATTATACAATCTAGTATGTGCAAATCTCAAAATCTATACTGTAGCATTATTATGCAAAAAAAAATCACCATAATGGTGATTACGTTCCTGTACGATCTGTCATCAATAAACAAAATTGACAGCTATTTAAAAATAAAGAGTAAAAGTAAAATACTGACGTGCAAAAAAATAATGAACTATATGACATTTTAACATCTTTTACTGCATTCTTTAGGTCATGGCAGATTTTATAACGTACATTGATAACAAATGTGATGAAACAGGAAGTGTTGCTGATTTATATGCTGAGCTAAATAAATTGTCTTATGAAAGTAAGTAAATTGAAATAAACATGCTTGACTTGTGAATAGTGATGGGCGAATTTCTCCCGAAAAATTTGCGAAACGTGAATTTTGACGCCGGCGGCAAAATATTTTTGACGCCAGCGACAATTCCAATGCTGGTGACAATTCTGACGCCCATTAAAGACACTGAGCATCAGAATTGTCTTGAGTATTATAATTATTTTGACGCCAGCAAATTTTCGCCTGTGAATTTTTCCCGCAATTTCGTGAATTTATTCGCCGGCGGCAAAAGGCAGACTTCACACCTGGCGAATAAATTTGCCCATCACTACTTGTGACGTGTCTGTTTCAGTATCAGATGGTTCCACCTAACTAAGCTATATTTCTCTCTTTAGCCATCTGCTATGTCTTGTACAATGAAAGATCTGGGCTTCTGCAACAAACTTGTAAAGAAGAGGCTTTTCTTTTCATAAAATCTGTAAAAGAGGTAATTTAGCTAGATATTATCTTCTAAAATCCATACATACAATTTGTAGCTGGTAAACTTTTGCACTGGTTTTGTGGCCTTACAGTTATGCAACAATTATTCCTTTGCTTTCCTCTGCTGTGCTAACTCAGCACTTGAATACACCTCATGTTTAGCTCATTGTCCATGTCCACCACCATTCCCTTAAAAAATCCAACATCTGCACCCTGCCTTCCCATGATAAAGTTTAATGTAAGTATCTGCAGGGCGAACTGCTCAGTTCTGTTTTAATTCCAATTTGCTTGCTTCTTGACCCTATCTAATCACTGCCTGTCTTGACCTTTGCTTGTTTTTGATGTTCTTGATTTCTTGAGACATTTTTATGGATAGGACATTAATCACAACAGCAGGATTTGGCCACATGCATTTCTTACCATTAAACCCAAGTCAGGGAAACAAGTAAAAATATACTGATAAAATAAATCCAATTTCAATGTTAATGGAATGTGTATTGTGGAATAAAGAGGTGGAAGTTTTGGGTGCCTTCCTATATGTGTACATCAGAGAGAAAGATGGAAGTGTTGGACTATCAATGCTGGTTAATAGCTTTTAAAGGGGAATATCCATTGGAGCTTAAGAGGAAGGCAGTATGTTATGGGGTAATAGTCCAACAAAGTTAGAGGCAGGTAGCAGATACTGAGGAAACATGGAGTGCTGTGGGGTGTGGAACTAATGAATAGCAGTATAGGGGTTATTAAATTATTGGAAGGCTGATACAGTACATTAGGGAAAAGTACATGTTATTTAAGTTGAGAATGAAGAAATTTACAAATAGCAAGCGGTAACATGCAATCTGCAATATGCTCATAGTCTTGTTTTGTCAACTTTCGAACCATTTTTTATTATTTTTTTCTGCTAGATGATGTACTACTTGGGACCCCTGATCGTCACTTCTGCAGAACTCCACAAAAAATTCAATACAAGGCAATGGCAAAACCATACAAAAGCTTGGGATAATATATTCCTGACAGGTAGTCAGCATGTGATAATGACTGTATATATGTAAAGAGCAATGATAAAAATATAATAAAGTCAAGGTATGTTCTTTAAGTTACAAATGAATGGATACAATATTGATTCCCAATCTAATCATTAGGGTGCAGTGAGAACAAACTACACTCAATGGTTTAGAGAGACTTGTAACTGTCTGTTTTTCATCTGATTTTGGGCCTTTAGTGATGAGCGAAATGGCAAAATTTGTAATGGGCGTTTTTTACGTGAGACAATTTTTTTCATGCACAACAATTTTCTCGCTCCAAATGCATTGAAGTCAATGGGTGTTTTTTCTTATGGTGACTTTTTTTGTCCTATTGCAGGTATGTCCAAAGTCAAGCGCGGGACCAATTGCGGCTGTTTTCAAATTACACTTAGTCTATATTGCTGCTAGGGTTGCCACCTTTTCTGGAAAAAAATACCAGCCTTCCTATATTCTTGCCATTTTTTCCTATTAATAACATTGGCATCAAGCATAATTTTTACCGGCCAGTTGGCAACCCTAACTGCTGCCTGTGTGCTGAAGGTGTTAGCAATATACACATACTGGCATGTAGCGATGCATCACTCTCGCATACTTCTTTAGGGCTGAAGGTGCAATAGATGTACTGACGTGCCAATACTGTAAACTAAAGGCGTATGCGAGAGTGGTGCGTCACTACGTGCCAGTATGTGTCTATTACCTTCAGCACACAGGCAGCAGTACAGACCAAATGGCAGATCATTTCACTAATCATGTGCCCAAATAATACATTATTTCATGTTAAAATGAGGTGCGGAGAATAAGTCCAAACAGACTCCACTTCTCCACATCCTAAATGCTGTGTACACGTCCATCTCTAGGAGTGAATGATCCTGATCACAAGCTACCTCGGAATGGATGTCGGGCTGAATGGTTGGCCCCCACACATTTTCACTTGTTGCAAAAAGTTTGGACACCCCTGTCTTATTGCATTAAAGTCATTGGGTGTTTTTTCTTATGGCGACTTTTTTTGTCCAAATGCATTACAGTCAATGGGCGTTTTTTCTTATGGGCGTTTTTTCTCTGCAAATTTTCCTGAGACTAATTTTCACCACAGTTTTGTGAAAAATTCCGCAGAAATGTCGAAATTTGGAATTTCACCACAAATCCATGGCTGGCAAATAAATTCGCTCATCACTAGTGGCTTTATCTAGAGACCTAGCCATAACAAGTATAGCATACATAGATAATAAATGTCAGGCTTCTAAAGTTTAACAAAAGCCAGTACAGGTACAGTGATCACCATAAGTCTTTAAATCAGCATGATACATAGTTTCTTTATGCTCAAAGCCCATTTGTACAAGATATTTAGAAGTGTACAGAGAAGTAAAATTTCCTTCAGATGAACTGTGCTCTACTTCACTATTTAAACTCTTTATACTCTTTATACTCTTTATACTCTGTCAGTGATTAGGTAGTTGGGATCAGTTTTCTGGGGTTAAACAGCCCACAGCACAATCACAACTCAGGAGAGTATAGTTTCTTTTCGGCAGTTTATTTTCACTTGCAGCAACATAAACAAAATAAACAGTTCAAAATAAACTTCTTGACACTTAGCTTCAAATGCAAAAATCAAGAAATTTTTCGGAATTTATTAAAGTCTGAGGATGGAAAAGTCAGTAAAAAAGCTAATTTTCGGAAAAATGTAATAGTAAATACGTGTAAAAAAACCTGAGCGGATTTGATTGGCGTTTGTAGCAGAAAGTATTGAGATAAACTTTGATACATAACTGCCTTAACGTGTTTCTAACAAACACAGGTCAGTTTCCTAACTAATCAGGAGGAGGCCTACAGCCTGTCTCCCCAAAACAGAGAACATTCAGGAAAATACAAAATCTCAAACCTCAATCCTCTCAGTGAGCTCACACAGGCAGCTTTTTGTGTCTTTCCCCAGACTGGAGCTCTCCATTCTGGCTTGAGCTGCCTTTTTAATTATCAACCTGAGATGACTCAGGAATACACAAAAAACCTGGGCTGGACTACCAGTCCTGGAACCGCTCTGTTAGGAACCTGGGACATAAATAAGCTCCGTCCTGGACTTTCCCAGGTATCCTAGTGGTGACCTCACCACAACCCCTAAATGTCAGTCTTGTGCAAGAGACTTTAATCTCTGGGCTATATTCAATTCCAACCTGGGGCAGATTAATGCACAGACTACCCTAGACTATAGTAGGGGCTCTGTGTGATCTGGGACAATCAGCTTTTTTTCAATTATTATTTCGATTTTCTTTTTATATTAATTTTTATTTGCGCTTCTGGGTCTGGCTGATGGGTCTGCTGGGAGAAGAAAACAGGCAAAGCACCCAACCCAGATTAGAACTGAACTAGCATAAAGAGCTTGGCTGTACACATGCCTGGATCTGCACCCATCTGGCCCCAGCAGTAGCCCAGAAAGCAGGCCCTGTGTGATAGTAGTCCAGGAGATACCAGGTATTATTAAATCACCACTGATTCCAAGACTTAGCTCATGGTTTATCACATGAAAACACAACTGAAGTCTATGGGCAAATAAGCAATTAGGATGTTTCTCTCATCAAATCGAATCTGGTGCTGGTACTGGGGAACATCTAGTTAGACCTACTATTTTGTATTCTTTAGTTTGATTTTGTTAGTGATGCACCAAATCTAGGATTTGTTTCGGTATTTGGCCAGGATCTCGCCTTTTCAGAAGGATTAGGGTTTGACTGTATCTAAGTGCCCGGCTGAGCCAAATCCACATCCCGTGTCCTAGTCTCTTTTGCCATTTCCACACCTCATTTGCATATGCCAATAAGGGTTCATATTTGGCTGAATCCCAAAAAGGTGGATTCAACACATACGTAGATTTTGTTTGATTTTTGTTGTTTGCTTATTATTACTACATAGTAGTGATCTATATTAAGCATTTAAATCTAAAATACTGTTTTCCTTTGCATATTTTTAGTAAAACAATGTATTGATAAAAGCCTTGAACAGAGTTCCACTGGAAAAAGAAATGATTTACTTAGTGTAATTTGTTCTGACAATTTGCTGACGAAAAAACAGTTGTACGGTATCTTCGCCGAACTTCAAATTGGAGGGGTAGAAACTGTAAGTATGCGTATACCTCCTAAAAACATAATTTATTCTGCTTTACTGTACAATATAGTCAATAATAATTGTAATTTAACAAGTAACCCAAACAACCATATAGTAGTTGAAACGTTAAGATAAAAAGAGGCAGCAGAAGGCAAACCATCCAAAACTATAAAAATGAAGACCAGTAACATAGAATAGGTTATTAAAAATGTTTTTTCACATTTAACACATATAAACTATTAATTGTCAATTTAATTGTTAATTAACAAAATTCTGTGGAAAGCGACAAATGATATTTGGTACTCTATGCTATTTAGCCTGTTCAACTTGATTGGCTGCCCCCATGGCTACAAGCAGTTTATTTGTATACACTACAGTAGCCAAACACACATGTTAGGCAATAGTACATTATATTTTAATTATTTTAATTTACTGGTGTTACTGTTCCTTTAAAAAGCTAAGTAGAGGTCATTCTGTAACATACTGTAGTAAGGGGCATATTTATTATGCTGTGTAAAACGAAATTCAAAAAAAAAAAAAAAAAAAAAGCTGTGAAAATAATGCACGGTGTGTGTAATTTTAGGCCATGTTAACGCCAGATTTGCTGCCATTATTTTACATTGCTTCCGGTGGAAGTCACTCTAAGAAAAAATGCATACAGTTTTCCGCTATTTTTTACACGGCGAAGCCTGGCAATGTGTGGTGTATTATTCTGCAGTTTTTTACGCCGCATAATATATACATAATATACAGTATATGCCCCTAAAAGTTAAGGTGAACTACCACTTTAGGCATGAATTATCGTTATATTGATTGACCCACATCCTCTTGGTTTATGGTTTTAGAGCAAAAATCTGAGAAGTTAGGACAGTGGATCCCATGGCTACGAATTTGTGAGAGTATGGCTAGATGCACATACTTTGCGTTGCTTTACTATTAAAATACTTTTAGTGCTAGGTAGTGAAGCTACTTGAAGCTCTTTCAAGGACTTGTATTGGGATCAGTAACTTGGCACCTCAGCAACAACAGAGGGTGTCAAGTATAAAGGAAAAGAGGTAACGGTAAAGGTTATCATCCATGAACATCTTCTACTACTGCCAAGAGAGCACATTAGTGCTAATCAAGTGCTGCTTGTTATGAACATTGTACTGAAATATGCTTTGTTGTGTCTGATCGTTAGTAAGTCTATATACTTTTTATTCAACAAAAAAGAGCATCCATTATGTTTTTAATTTTAATAACAGAAACACATTTGAAAATGAGAATAATATGTAATAGTAACTACCAAAGAATTATTGCAACCATTTATATTTCAGTTGACTTAGCATTTAACCCCTTATGTATAAAGTGAATATCATTTTCCTCTGTTGCCTTTTTTGGTAAAGAATACTTCATACATCCTATTTTACTTTACAGACAGCAAATTCTCTATTGTGGATAATGCTCCATCTTTCAAGAAACAAGGATGTTCAACAACATCTTCTTGAAGAAATTCAGAGCAAATGCCCTTCAAATCAGGCACCAACTGCATCTATGTTGCAAAGCATGCCCTATCTGAAGTCTTGTATAAAAGAATCGATGAGGTCAGCTTATGGCATTGAATTAAAGGGACAGTAAACCCCCTTGTTCTACATGATTTCAAATAATGTGTGGAACATACTTTTTGCCTATTGTTGTCATCACAGAACAATCTATAGTTTTAGTTATTTCTTGAGGTAAACAGAGAGACTGAAGTTGCTACATTTATGGCCCTTGTGATGTAGATAATTAGATACCAGGTATGCAGCCCCCTCCTTTCCCCTTGTTGTTTTGGTAGCAGGAGTAGCTCCAGTTTCCCTCTTTGCCCTGTTTAGCTGAAAAATTAACACAAATCATATCTGAAATGATAAAAAAAGCCCCCAAATGATTGAGGTTTTTACTAGATTTTATCACATTTTTCTGTGATCCAATTTGGGTTATTTTATTAATAAATTAGGTAAAATCGAGCATGTTTGGTTGTGTCCTTTTTTATAATAAAATATGAGATAAATTAGAATTTTAGTAAATAACCCCCATGATCTTGAACAAAGTGGTATAGCGCCCCTGTAAGAAACATTCAGGACTGCTAACAAACACTGCATTGAAACTGTATGTATTTTAATATTTCAGATTAACCCCTACGGTTCCCTTTACAAGTCGGACATTGGAGGAAGATACAAACTTTGGAGGATATCTAATTCCTCGGGGGGTAAGATTTATTTCTTTATTAAATGAGTATTACAAGAAAATATACTGTATAAAACTTCATTATAACCATTTACTTTCTTAAATATTTCTCATTGTTTCAATTTACCATGTAGTGCAAAAAGAAACTTGAGGCTGATAATCAAAGATCAAACTAGGGAATGGAAAGGATTCCCAGAAATTCAATGTATTTTAGGATCTTGCAAGAGTTTTAACAAACTCTATGAAGATACATGAGTCAATTCTGCACAGGGACGGAACTAGGGGTAGGCAGAGTAGGCACGTGCCTAGGGCGCAAAGCTGAGGGGGCGCCAGGCACATACCTGCTCTGTCGCCTACCCCATTGTCCGGTCCCATCTCTCCCCGACTGGCGCTGATATTTTCTCCGTAATTGCGCATGCGTGCTCAAGCGCAGTTTCACGCATGCGCACCTGAGCGTAGTTTCGCTTGTGCACGCACTCAGCCGGCGCAGTGGCCGGCCAGGTTGTCTAGGGCGTCTGGCTGGGTTGGCCCGGCTCTGATTCTGCATTCTTCTCTATGGAGTGGCTGTGTGTACCATAACTTGTACAAGGCCTTGCTTTACTATGTGTATCACATCCTGGGAGAAAGGATTTAGACTATTCTTATCAGTGCTGTAACAAATTCATCCAGCATAGTGATGAGTGAATCTTACTCATTTTGCTTCAGCAAAAATTTTTGAAATAGCAAAAAAGTCGGCAAAAGTATTAAATTCAATTGGGCATTTTTTCGAGCGACGATTTCTCAAACTGTACAACATTTTTTAAACTATACATTATAATCTATGGGCGATTTTTCTTGACGAATCGAGGTGAAATATTTTTCTCATCCCTAATCCATCATAAAAAAATAAAACTTTTAAAATTTATATGCTAAATATTTTTTTTACCAATAAGCATTGATAAAATAGCCCTTACATTTCTTAATCCACAAATAATCTTTTATGCTACTGTTTACTTTTCTTTAATGCAAAGATGATCATTGGTCATTCATTCATGCTGGACTGGCTTTGCACACTAAGGGATGTGCAATCTTTTATCCACAGGCACTTATTCTAGTACCCAATCATTGTTGTGCTATTATGGAACATGCATATTGAAGCCTATGGGCACCTAATATCTCCCCTTACATGGCTGGGGCAAGTTGTTCCTCTTTGAGCTCCATTTGCTGTCAGGTGAAAATATTTTGCTGATTTTAGAGTTGCAAAACTTGCCCCTGTGGCGGAGTGAAAGATGCATTGTAGACAAAAACTTAATTTGCACTTATATCTTGCTGCCTTAAGGAAACAAGACCTATCAAATTGTACAACACACTTTTTTTGTTTGAAGGAAATAACAGCAGATATGCTGCCCAGGAGACCAAAAAAACATGGAGACCAAAAAACCATGGTAATCAATATTTTCCAAGACCACATTACACAATGCATCAGCACCCTGGGATGTATGAAACTGAAATAACAGAGCACACACCTATGTTTATGTGTGTTTATGTGTGTTTTTGGGAATATCAAATCTTTAAACAAATATCTTTGCATTTATTCAATGATTTGTAATATTGTTCTTGCACAGACTATTGCAATGATTAACTTTCACGCAATGACATGGAATGATGAATTTTTTCCTGATGCTCGAGAATATAAACCAGAAAGGTGGATGAAAGACAAGCACACCATTAACCCATTTGCACACACCCCATTCGGAATAGGAAAAAGAATGTGTATTGGGAGAAGACTTGCAGAGCTGCAGCTTCAGTTGGCTCTGTGCTGGGTAATGTTTGTTAAACTGTTTTTATCTGTTTTTAAAGGAATTCTGAGGTTGATTTTTTATTAAGAAAGATGCTAAATTGCACCAGCCCAGGTAACCATAGCAACCAATCCGTGATTAATTTGACTGCTACAAATTACAGAAAAACAAAGATCTAGCACAGTCTTGTTAAACGTTTTCAAGAAAAACTCTAACAGGGGAATGTAATAAAAGTCACAAAGAGCAAAACAATTTTCATCAATAAGAATAAAAATCCACATCTTGCCATGTAATATTGTTCCTTAAACTGTTATTACTGTACATTGCGAATTTTAATTGCACACTCTTAAGAAGTACTTGAAGGTGTAATCTTTTGGAGCAAACATAACTTTTCCAGTAAGAAATTCTATTACATTGACTGCGCATTGGCGCAAACTATAAAATTCGCAAACGGTGTTCCACTGTCGGAAGTGGTCGCTTAACAGTTTCCGGGTTCGCAAAAGCTATATTTAATTTGTGCAGAGCAAAATTGGTTTGCGCAAAGGCATAACTTTTCGCATTGCGAATAGTTTTTCCGTTACTGACTTTTATTACATCCCCCCCCCATAAATGTCCAGTAGTCTTTGACTTAATTCTACTAAATACTGAATATCATGACCTGGATAAATAAGAATCTTCATAGACTTATATAGGTGCAGTTTCCAATAGCAACTATTTATCAGATGTTTGTTTTGGGTAACTGCATTGGTGTGATTTAGCATCCAAATTTGAAAATCAACCCCAGTGAATACACATATAGATAAAGCATTGGTACTTATTTTAAGTGGCTCCTCATTGATTATTGGCTGCTAAGAACACAGTGTGAATTGATATGTACACAGATACAAAATAATCCAGATATTCATCACATTGGGTTGACAAATGCACTTGTATTAGCTTTTCCAGGACATTATTCCTCATTTAATTCGGAGAAAATGCCTTTGTGCACTCATATCTTTATAATGACAGCAGTGAAGGTCGAAAAGTTGATGTCTAAATAAAAAATGTTAAAATATGATAAGCAAGTGCCTTAAGTGCAGCAGCATTTCACTCTCTCTATCTCTCTCTATGTAAATTCACGCATAGAACATACACACACACATGTAGTGGTAATGTAGTAAAAGTAATAGGTTTTGGATGGATGCTATTTGTATATTTCATGGGGATGGGACAATGCTAAATTTTCCTAAGTATCTACAACTATTTGTTTTTTAGTTAGTACAGAATTTCAAAATTGATTCAAGTGATAAAGAACCAGTGAAAGCCATTGTCTCTGGGCTGATGATTCCAACAAGGAAATTGCCTGTCTCTTTAAAAAAGCGGTAGGTATATACACTGTTTATTTGTAAATCCAGTTGTAATCTAATAAAGATAACTTATTTGGCCAGGGCTTAGAACAGATGACATAATTTTCCAGTATTCCTTGTCATATACTACATTAACAGATACTGAAGATGTTGAAGATGAAGATGTTAGGCAGTCAAAAGTCCCATCCAGACAAATATCCATGATAAAGGTAGTCATAGTTTTTATTAAGATCCAAACAAACTGAATTCATACTGTAGTTTAACAGTAGAGGGAAAAGATATTTTGCACGCGGATTAAAAAACAAAACTAGTGTGGTATCAACTGATACAATTAATGGCTAACTGAATGACTGAATAAGATCATAAATACTGTATACTTTCCAATACTTCCATCTTATTTTGGAAAATAAAACTGTAAACTATGGATAGTGCAGGAGAGTACAGGGTGAATAGGTCTGGGGTTCTTGACTATTGCCTGTTCCTGCTCTTGTTGCCTCCTCCGCCACTACAGCCCTTCGCTCACCGGCTGCTTCTACACTTCCTAGACTTGTTGGTGATGTTATTTTTGCCCTTTCAACCCTAAGCAGCACTGTTGCTTTACACGTTGTACAGTACATTGTATGTGTTATTTTGTCTGAAGGTTACAAACAGTTGTTCTTATTGCGATATGCAATAACAATGAGACTATATGCCAATTGCTTTGCAATGGCTAGCATTGGTTGCTTTAAACAGGCTTCTAAGCTATGTGGGAGGAGATATAATAAAAGTTGTTAACAGAAAAAACATTTGCAATGTTAAAATGAACAAATTTTCTTTTGCATGAATTTGATAGAGCTTTTTTAAATCCCAGAAACTGTTTAACAACCACATCCACCACAGGGAGAAATATTGCAAATTGTATAATTTGCACCATTGTGCAGTGTATGTAAAAACATTTCGAACTGAAAAAGTTATTTTTACACCAAAAGAGTACACCACCTATCAATGCACATTAGAATTAGAGAATGCATAATTAAAATTTGCAATGCAGGTACAGGTATGGTGTTGGATCTGCTCTATTTTGGGGTGCCAGACTAATGACATGAGACAGCCTGATCTTTAAATAAGTGGTATTTATTTACAAATGAATAGTGCTGGGGAATTTATTAGGCAGGGGCAAATTCGTGGTGAACTTTCGCGTTGCGCCGGCGAATAAATTCACAAAAATTGCAGCGAAAATTCACTTGCGGCAAAGTTTAGCGACTATTTAGACATCTGTGACAATTTAGACGCCGGCGACAATTCGATGGACGCCCACAGACTTTAATGCCAGTCAAAGTTTTGCAAACTTTTTGCCCGTTTTGCTAATTTCATATCGAAGTGAAGCAGGACAAATTCGCCCCTTAACTACAAAGGAATTAAAAAGCATAAAATAAAAAGGGAACTAACTAAGATGGAGGAAGGAAGAAAGGGAAAGGTGCAATGGAGGGGATTGGAACGTTCCTAGCTAACAAATGATTTACAATGATCATTATATACACATAAGGAAGACCATTCAAACAAGCATACTACCCTTTTCCCAGGGCAGCCACACCCAAAAGACAGTCCCATGCAATGTTAGCTGTTTTTGGAGATGAATCATCTCTTCTTAGATAGACAATGGAGTGAAATCAAGTTAGGATGCACTGTGTATGAAATCCCATAGTCCAATGCTCCAGGTGTTCCTTTGTTGATCCAGCAGACTCTCATTCCCTTGGGAATTCTTGCTATCCCTGCACCCACACTAGTGTGTCCAATTATTTGCATGTCTTTGATAAAGACATTAATGTAGCTGCAATGATTGTTTTATGGCAGGATGGCTGTTGTCCAGGCTTGCACCTTCACAGTTGCCATTGATAGAAATGAAGGTTAACCCATTGTTTGTATGAGGCTTACTGTGAAATATCCAAAATTCAGTATTACATATGGGATCTATTATCCGGAAACCCATTATCCAGAAAGCTCGGAATTATGGAAAGGCCGTTTCCCATAGAATCCATTTTATCCAAATAATCCAAATTTTTAGAAATAATTTCCTTTGTCACTGTAATAATAAAACAGTACCTTGTACTTGATCCCAACTAATAAAAAAATAATCATTATTGGAAGCAAAACCAACCTACTGGGGTTATTTAATGTTTACAAGATTTTAAAGTAGCCTTAAGTTATGCAGGTCCAAATTATGGAAAGATCTATTATCTGGAAAACCCCAGGTCCCCAGCATTCTGGATAACAGGTCCCATACCTGTACTGTTTAATAAAGAATACTACCACTGATCAACCTCATACCCACACAAATGTCTTACAAGGCAGCCAGGAGCCCTCTAGAAGACCTTACACTACAAGTTTTTCCCTCCATATCTCTGTTGTTTCTCTCATAAAAAATGGCATAACAATTTCCGTATTATACAGGCATTCAAGTGGTTGAGCGAACAGGAGTGCCTACTCACACCTGGGCCAAACAGAAATGTTCCTGGTACCCTGGTGGGCTAGTCCCATACTGAACCATTTTCTTGTCTCAGTGTCTATTTCATTTGGGGTTTCATTGGGACTGGTGATGGATAGGCATATAGGGGATGGTTTGGATAGTGACAAGGTAAGTGACAGTTCAAAATGATTGGGCTGTAATAGTCTTTTAAAATTATCCATTCAATGCATCACACTTATGCCACACATGTATGCCACTCTGAGTACAACAAATACAGGTTTTCTCAAAATGTTTTTGGAATGTACGCCTTTTTTCATGTGATTGGTCCTGTCTGCATTTGACACTAGATAAGTTAGCAATAACCTAATGGATCAGTAACAGTAACAACAGTACCATTTCTTACTGTTTCTCCATGTATTAAAACTAAAAAAATATTGTTTCTATATCTCTGTACATCTGTTGTGTCAGACGTGCAGCAGATCATTTGTCATGGTTTTTTTATTCTCGGCTAGTTATCATTTGTCAGTCGAGAACATTTTTCTCACCTTGCACGAGGATCCTGTAAACTTATTATAAACCAACTTTGTTTTTTGTTGTTCAGAGTGATAGATTTTCATTCTAACCAATGTGCCTATTGGTATGAATGGATCTTATCTAAAACTTTTTGTTGAAAAAACACAGTGTGCTGAACAGTCTGTGGGAGAAACATGATTTCTTGAGATTTCAACCTTGTCTCGACCTTTGATTAACCGACCCATTCGTTTTATAATAGATATAGGGACCCATAGCGTTAATAGCCACTATGTCTTTTACAGGTTCAGTTCCCTGAGTTGTTGTGCAGAAGGGATTTAAGTAATGTATGCTATTGGCTAACAGGTGACCACTTCCTACCTTACTTTGATATAGAACTGAGAAAGGAGTGGCACTTCCTCTTAGGAACAGGGTGTATGTCTGCTTTGGGCTTAGGCACAGGCCCAGTTAAAGTTTGGGTACAGGGCTCCTTGAAATAGAAACTGACATGGCAGGGCCTATTTATCAAAATTTTAATTTGTTTGATGTTAGAGTTTTTTTCTACTTTTGAAAAATTGTTAAATAATTCAAATGTTTATTTACTGTATAATATTATTAAAACAAATGATTGACTATAGTCTTGAAAAAAAACTGAAATACCTCAAAATTCTACTCATTTTTAATATTTGAAAAATATGAAAAACTTGCATTTATTTAAATTTGCTATAGACAGCTCGCGAAGACTTTTACATGAACTCGACAGCTTTTAGCTACCAACGTTTTACATTAGAATATTGAAAACATAATTCAAATTCAGGAGTTTTAACTCAAATTCAGGAGTTTTAAATTTCAAGTAGAATGTTGATAAATTACCCCTTTATTGTCTTTTAGAAATTACGACCTGCTTTATATATAAGAAAAGATCAGGCCTCAAAAGGACATTCACAGATTTAAACACTCAAAGGGACTAATGAGTCATTTTGTTTCTTCATTGTAGTTATTAGAACTGTTGCAAATTCTGTCACTTTTATTAAATTATCCCTAAAATAAAACATTTTGAGACATTTAATACGGTATTTCCAATCTGGGTGTTTGCATTTTCTCCCTGTCTTGCTGTTTGTATCCTTCTGCAGAACTGACTATTAGTAAAGTATATTTTATTGTTTTGTATTTTGTTTATGTGTATAATGTTTCAGATAATATATATGTTTTTTCATAAACTTTCATTGTTGCTGTGAGTATTTAAAAGATGAGTTAAAACTGAGAAGTATTTGAGAAGTAGTCCACTAGAGGTCACTGGTCCATAAAGAATAGAGAATGGTTGTGGAAATAAACATCAAGAATTTATAAAAGGATATGTAAAAAGTTAAAAGGAAAATAAACCACTATTTTCTGAAAGTAATTTAAAATAATTTAATGCAACAGTATTTTATCATGAGTAAATGCAAATATGATTACAGTGATAGGCAGTACAATATAAACTGGTTTAAAACAAAGACTAAAATGCCTATAGGAACACAGTCCCTGGAAGACAGTAAGCAAGCAGGAATGTGCATTGGGTATTACAGTGGTGGTTTGTTTGGGAGGCTGGTTTCGGCCCTGATGTTTGCTCACTTGATGTTTGTTCATGCAATATTTTGTATATTATGAATATTTACATTTGTTAGGGTCACTGTCCAACAAATTAATTAAAAGTTTAAAGAACAAGAAGAAAGAGGCCTCTCACGCAGCACCCAGTGCTTCTATTAGCTGCTCTTAGGCCTTTTTACTGCTCTTTATATTTATTTCATGATAAAACATATTTCATTATTAACCAAAATCATGTCACCAAAAAATGCACATATATCAAATTCATGACCAAATATTTTTACAGCTGTAAAATCTAATATAAATAGAATCAAACCAATATAAATAGAATCAAACATAAGATAGCTTAATTGAAGAAGTTACTGTCCTTAATCCCTTCCTTCATGCATTGTTTGTGGCACAAATAATTGATGTTACGCCTCACCTTTAAAAGAGAACTAAATCCCCCTTTATGCAAGTCCCCACTGGCCCCCTTCCACTGATCCCCCTCCCTGCCTCCCCCCTGCATAGTGCCACAACAGATTATGTGTCCCCTCTAGGAATACTGACCTGCACCTGCACAAGAGCGCAGCTGAGCTCACTGGCGCTTCGGTAATCGTTGGGTCTTCTTCCTTACCTTTGGCAATTTCTTTCTTTCGGCGCATGTGCAGCTGTAACTAACTGGAAGATTGCTCCAACTGCGCATTCTCCAATACGCCGCTCACTTCACGAAGATTACCAAAGTGACGAAGATGGCGCCCTTGAGCCTGACCAAATCCTAATCCAAATCATCATACAAACAAGGAAGTAAAAAACATAAAATATTTTTTTGGCATGCGGTTCTCTTTTCCCCTCATTTCCCTAATTTACATATGCAAATGAGGTTCAGATTTAGTTTGGTATTCAGCTGAATCTTTCACAAAGGATTCGGGGTTCGACTGAATACTAAAATAGTCGATTTGGTGCACCCCTGATTAAAACTCCAGCAACTTTAGCCAGGAAGTTTAATACTTACTATATCTACTCCTTCAACTCTCTCCTGCAGCATCTCCTGGTCACTAGCCTCCAGTCTGATTTTCCAGCATTACGGCTTTCCTCCCTTCAGTTACTCCCTCTGGCCAACATGCTTTTCTCCCCTTCAGTGGGCGGGGTTCTTCAGGATCACTGCCATTAAAGGAACAGTTCAGTGTGAAAATAAAAACTGGGTAAATAGATAGGCTGTGCAAAATAAAAAAATGTTTCTAATATAGTTAGTTAGTCAAAAATTTAATGTATAAAGGCTGGAGTGACTGGATGTCTAACATAATAGCCAGAATACTACTTCCTGCTTTTCAGCTCTCTAATTCTGAGTTAGTCAGTGACTTGAAGGGGGGCTACATACAGTAGTACATTTCTGTCCAGTGAGTTTGCAATTGATTCTCAGCATTCAGCTCAGATTCAAAAGCAACAGATTTGACCCATGTGCGCCCCCTCAAGTCTCTGATTGGTTACTGCCTGGGAACCAGGGTAACCAGTCAATATAAACCAAGAGAGCTGAAAAGTAGGAAGTAGTGTTCTGGCTATTATGTTAGACATCCAGTTACTCCAGCCTTTATACATTCCATTTTTGCTAACTAACTATATTAGAAACATTTTTTATTTTGCAGAGCCTGTCTATTTACCCAGAATTTATTTTTAGACTGAACAATTCCTATTTTGGGCACATATGGAATATGTACCCAGACACATCTAGGATGATTCATACCACCACCCATTTCTTTGTTTTGTGCACTATGCTCTCTTGATTCTGTAATCTATTCTTCTTTTTATTCCATTTATTATTTTAACTCCATTGTTGTTTATTTATTATACAATACTGTGAATTAGGTGAGCTCTGTTTTAGGGAAGTTGATGGATCTGCATCCCATTGTCTAGTATCTGTCATTAGTCCTGTAACCCCGTGGCTAGCTTACTATTTGTCTATCACTTTCATCTTAAGCATCTTCCTGGTGCAATCTGTTGCTCCTCCTGTCAGTAGACACAACCTGAGTGAATTATTATTTGACTGTTTGAAAATGCTTACTACTAATATCTGAAATATATAAACAAATGTAAACTACCCACCAGCTACCCACCAGCAAGGTAAATTCTTAATCAGACTTTTAAACACACCAAAATGTGTTACTTTTTGCAATGACAAAGCATAGTGCATAGATATTGAGTGAATTGTAAGATACAGTATTGCATGTTTACTAGTTTGGCTCTTTAATTACAGCTCAAATATATCTTACAGAGACCGTTTTCAGGAGAACTACACCCAATGATCTTGATATGGTGAAGCGTTCCTACGATATGAAAATAATAACTTTGGCTTGGAAAATCTACTTGCCTTGCAACAATGATAACACAAAAACTGTCTCAAGAGAAGAATTAAACTGATTTTTTTGTAGGAATGTGAGCTATTGACAATATAACAGTTGGATACATTCAATGTATTGCCTTTTACAGTTACAGGAAACAATGGAAAGGACATGGAATTAAGATTTAAATATAGAGCTGGAATCTTTGGCTCTAACATTGTTTTACCAATGTTTCCATATTGGAGTGCATACTCAGTTGACTCAGCAGGAATTCTTCTTATTTACTGTATGTGATGACCAACTGACTGTTCCATGTTGTACTCTCTGTGGAAATGCCATGGGCATATTGATTGCAAAATGTCATTTCTAGATGTTTAAGCAAATTAATATAGCAAAATGCTCACATTATATGAATTTAATGAATTACTTATGTATCTATGTATATATTATATTATGTACTAGCCACTGTAGTTAGTGTAAAGCCAGCACACTATTAATATACAGTATTCCAGTATGTTGAATGTGTGTAACATTAGAAGTACTTACAAAGTGTCTTTCTACATCAGGTAATCAGCTAAAAATAATGTACATATAAATAATTCAGGCCATGACATGGAATTGTATTTCCTTTTTTATATGTATAAATAATATAGTGATCTACAACCACTGAAATAACCACATATGGTACATAAAGTAATTTTACTATAGGGAAACTTTTGGTGGACACCGTTTAGCCTGATCATTGTGTCTGGTTCCTTTGTGTTGTATGGATGACCTCTGTGCTTTTTTGTCCTCTTCCTGTTACAAAACTGTTACTTTTTAAACAGGTATAAATAAAATGCTATATTTGTTTTTGAAAACAATGCATGGAGTTGTGTATCTACTTTCTGGAAAAAGTTTGGCAGCAGAGAAAGAAATGTGCATTATACATTTTGCCTAAGACAGTTCCTATTGACTTCGACATAAATTTACAGTACTAGCCTTCAAAAGCTGAATTTTTAAATTTGAGTTTGTGCTTAAAGCTCTGAAATTTGGGTATTTTGAAAGTCAAATTCAAATTTGTGTGTTATAGTGCAAAAAATATTTCAATAAGAACACTGATAAATCAGCCCTTAATATTTACATTAGATAAATACAAACTGGAAAAACTGACAGCCTTCTAGTATCCTTTATATACCTGCATATTGGATTCAATCCTAGATTCATATTTGTATATTATTATTATTATTATTATTATTATTATTATTAATAATAATAATAATAATTATTATTATTATTATAGTACAAAAAGGTAGAACTTGGAACACTTTAAGCAAACGTGTGTACTGTTTTTCTCAAACATTTCCTATAGCCAATATGCAAATATATGTGTATTAATAATTAAATGACGGAAATGATAAATAATTAGACGATCACTGTTACAAACTGCAACTTTAATTGAATTCTGCTAGACTACCGTAAAAAATGAGCTTTGTGATTAATGGGAAGATTTCAAGTTAAATAGAAATTTCCGTGTTAATCAAATTATCATAACTGCATTATTCAGCTCATTAATGAAATGTACAGTTATTGCATGTAAAATGTGCTTTTGATAGATCAGTATTAACAGGAATTATTGCTGTAGATTACGCATATAGGAAGATATTTTGAGATAAAGTAGATATTGGAAGACATCAAGTATATGGGCCTTTTTTCACAGCTTCTTTTTTCTGCTTTGAGGCTAACGGCAAAACATTTTTTTCCCTTATTTTTAAGTCTTGTTGACTGTATCAATGAGCAAATCTGCAGTGTTTTGTTATGTTTCCATATTCACAAGCCGGCATCAAAATTATAGGAAGGTGAAATTACATGTGTAATTACATTGCTCAGTACACATGCTCTACATTGTTAAAGGACCTTCTAACCACTATGCTACAATTGTCTTTTCAGTAGAAAAAAAAACTTCCATGTTGCTAATTTCTTAAAAACAATACCTCTGGTCAACTGGTACTGGTAACGAATACTACACTAAAGTAATGACCTTAAAGTGATACTGACACGTTCCTATAAAAATATGATCTTGTTGGTATCAGTGAAAAGAAGCTGCACACAAACTATAAGCAGCTAATAGCTCCCCAAAGCCACCCCCAGCCTGGAGAACCTTAGTAACGGCAACCCTCCAACACCATTAAATCATCTTGCTGAGTTGTTTCAGTCATGCTGGGCTGGGGGCGCTAACTACAAATGAAAACAGGACTCCATCCTATGGAGGGATCACGTTGCCCCCAGCTCAGCATGACTGAAACAACTCAGCAAGATGATTTAATGGTGTCGGAGGGTCGCCATTACTAAGGTTCTCTGGTCTGGGGGCAGCTTTGGGAAGATTTGCTACACAGCAGCTTATTTCTATAAACAATAGTAGTGTTTCTGAAGCAAACACAGCAGTTTTACTAGTGCATGGCAACACTGCATCATATTTTTATCACTTTATAACGATTACAGTTTGGTCCTTTAATCAGGTAAATTCTCACAGGCTTGGTGTTCTTTGGTTTGAAACCTCAATAAGTTTCTAACTGTACAGGTAGTGTGGGGGCTGCAAAACAAGTGTTGCATGTGATCTAAGGGGGTTATTTATCAAAATCTGAATTTTTTAAATAAAAAAAGTATGACCAAACTAGAATTCACTATTTACCCTTATTAATCATTAAAAACCACAAAAAAAATTGGACCGCAGCTTTTTTGAATTGTCGCATGAAAAGCGCAACTTTTTCAGATTGTCGCGAGAAAAATCTGAAGATTTTTGAGGAATTGCACTTGGGAGACTGTAAGTACCCAGTATAAATTGAGTGTGATTGGATTTGCTGGTATTAGTGGTGAGCGAATCTGTCCCATTTCGCAGAAAAAGTAGCAAAACTCAATGGCTGTCAACCTTTTTACATGCGACAATTTTTTAGACGTGCAACAATTTTTCTCTCTCCAAATTCATGAAAGTCAATGGGAGTTTTTCCTTGTGGCAACTTTTATGTCTTTTTTGTCAATGGGCATTTTTTCTTATGGAAACTTTTTCGTCCAAATGCAAGAAAGTCAATGGGCATTTTTTCTTATGGTGACACTTTTGTCTCGGCAACATTTCTCTGCATCATCTCTGCAAATTTTTTTGTGGGTGGAGTGCAAGGAAGGATAGGCAGGTTTTAGTTATAGGGGATTCAATTATGTGTATAGGGTAACCTGTTGAAAAGACGTTTCATGCCAAAAGGTCTGCTGCTTACCTGGTGCTTGGGTTTGACATGTGGTGAAACAAGTGCATAGATTATTGGGTGAGGCTGGGGAAGACCCAGCAGTCTTGGTACACATAGTTACCAATGACAAAGTTAGGGGGGGGAATACAGAACACATTTTAGAACATCATCAGGAGAACACATGCTCCTGCATGCACTCTCGTAGAAGAAGAAGTGTGCAGACTGGTCTCTTTTTTTCTACTCACTTATCTGAAGAAACTGCAGTCAAGCCTCCATGCTATCCACATTTGCAATCTCCCCCCTCGTGGCTCATTCCTCAGCCATCCCTCCTCGGTCCTCATACCTCCCTCCTCTATCCTCAGCCCTCATTACAAAAGCCCTCCGTCCTCAGCCCTCCCTCCTCAGCTCTCAGCCCTGCTTCCTCAGCCATCCATGCTCAGACCTCTGCTCATAAGCCAGGCTGATAGCTGAAGAGGGAGGGCTGAACTTCTATTATGCCCAGACACCCACTTAATGCCTTTGCCTCTCTAAGGATATTGAGTGGTGTAGTTCAACACCAGCTTGGGTTGGGTAGGATCTAGAACACACTGAGAGTAATGGCTAAAGAAACATCATCCATATTAGTTCATAATGTGAGATCAGTTAGTTCTCTAGCACACTGTTCAACAAAAACTAGTGAGAGGCAGTGGGTTGAGGACCACAAGGACATAAAAAACATTGAATGGCTGTGGGTACTGACACTCCAGGCACAATATACACAGTAAGAGACAATGTTTAATGAATAGGGGAGGTGCATTTGACTCAACACTCCATTTTTCAGGATGCTTCCCGTATTCTGCTGGTCCCATGTACCCTCCTATTTTTACCCTTTTGCTCTCTTACTAGTTTCTTATCTGCAGGTGCCACTACTGTATTCCTCTTTTAATTTTTCATTTGCACTTTGCATTTGTTACTAGTAACTTTGCATTTTGGTGCCCCCCCCATATTTCTGTGCTCTGACATGTTTTCCTAACCTGATTGGCATGCTCTAGATATTTTCTACTGTTTCCAGACTGGTGGGGAAAGGGGCAGAAGGGAATTTAACAAAGCCCATGAGTGAAGAAAAAAGGCCCAAACAGGGACTAAACTTCAGTTTTTTTCCCTTCAAAGTGCAAGTCCTGGTCCTGTCACTAGGGGATTGGCTAGGCTATAGGAAGCTTCCACCAGCCTAGCCAAGTTTGGGAAGGCTTAGCCTTCCCCAGCCTTAATGAAAACCCACCCATGCTTAATGAAGTCGTTTGCACATGGAAAGGAAACTGGCTACAGGATCGGGTACAGAGGGTGGTTATTAATGGTACATTCTCTACTTGGCATTGTAAGAGGTATTGTAAGAAATGTATAAATGTACAGATGCAGCCACTTTGGTTTGTCTGTTTGACACAGAATAACTAAACACAGATATCCCATTTATCTCATTTAACACAGAAAACTGCGTAACAACATCCCATCTAATTAAAGCATTCACCATTGTGAACAATGGTGCTTTGGTATGCTAATGAAAAGGTTAAATGCATTTAATGAGTTAAGATGACTTTAGATAACACAGTTTCTTCAATTAACCCTGAGTCATGACGCATTTAACTCACAATTCCAAGTGGCTTCATCTGTATAAGTGCTTGCAGATGACACAAAACTCTCCAGCCCAATAAATTCCATCCAGGATGTGGCATCCTTGCAACACGATCTTGACAAACTGGCAATATGGGCAGCTAAGTGGCAAATGAGATTCAATGTTGATAAATGTAAAGTCATGCACCTTGGAGGTAAAAATATCCAAGCCACAATGGAAAAGGACTTTATAGTCATTGTAAATAATAAACTTGGCTGTAGCAAGCAATGCCAGTCAGCAGCTTCAATGGCAAATAAGGTCTTGTGCTGTATTAAAAGGGGCATAGATTTGTGGGAGGAGGGTGAAAAATCTCAGCTATAAGGAAAGACTGGCCATGTTGGGGTTGCTCAAACTGAAGTGGATCGTACAATAAACTCTCTAATTATTTATTTACCAGTAGGTCCTTCCATCTGACAAGAGGGCACCCATTCCGATTAGAAGAAAACGGGCTCCGTCTAAATATTTGGGAGAGATTTTTTACAGTGTAGCTGTGAAGATGTGGAATTCGCTCCCTGAATCGTTTGTGCTGGCTGATACATTAGATAGCTTTATGTAACAGTGGAACAACTCAAATCCCATTGGATGATGATGATGTGAAAGTCGAGAGGATAATATTAAGCTTGTGATTGTTGCAATTTATTGGGATAGTCTCCTGAAACTTTTAGCCAGCAGTAAAACATAAAAATTCACAACAAACTTTACATGCTATCAAATATATTAAGATATTGAAGTGTTCTAATAATGAACTCTGCACACTTAAACAAAAATTAAGATACTGAACTTGAGTGATATAAAGTTGCCAAAGAATTAATTTTTTGGCAAGATGTAGTCAAATTTTCAAATACATTGTACAGGTGTTGGACTTATTATTCAGAATGCTTGGAACTTGGATAAGGATTTTTATTTTTAAATTTAAGGTACCATACCTTTAGTGTACTGAAGAAAATTTGAAACATTCAATAAATCTAACAAGATTGTTTTGCCACCAATACAGATTTAAGCAGATTCATTACCACCAAGTATAAAGTACTGCCTTATTATCACAGAGAAATAGGTAATAATTTAACAAAAATGATCTTCTTAATTACAGACAGTTTTCCTGTAATTTTGAGCTTTCTGGATAATTGATTTCAAAATAAGGCATCCTATACCTGTATAGGGAGAACTTTTTATCATTTTCAACAAACAAATTAACTATAAGTGGCACATTTACTTAGCTTGAGTGAAGGAATAGAATAAAAAATACTTAGAATTTCGAAATATTTTTTTGGCTACTTCGACCATCGAATTGGCTACTTCGACCTTCGACTACGACTTTGAATCGAATGATTCGAACTAAAAATCGTTAGACTATTCCACCATTCGATAGTCGAAGTACTGTCTCTTTAAAAAAAACTTCAACCACCTACTTCGCCACCTAAAACCTACCAAGCATCAATGTTAGCCTATGGGGAAGGTCCCTATAGGCTTTCCTAGCTTTTTTTGATCGAAGGAAAAACGTTCAATTGATGGATTTAAATCCTTTGAATCGTTCGATTCAAAGGATTTAATCGTTCCATGGAAGGATTTTTCCTTCGATCGTACGAACAAAGGAAATGCGGTAAATCCTTTGACTTCGATATTCAAAGTTGAAGGATTTTACTTAGATGGTTGAATATCGAGGGTTAACTAACCCTCGATATTCGACCCTAAGTAAATATGCCCCTAAAAAGATTCTGAAAAAAAGTCTCTTAAATCTTGCCTAGGACAACTCCCATCAACTTTTTAAGTTTTTTTTGCACTTGATAAATCTTGGAAAGACAGGTTTTAGTAAATCAGTGCAAGCTTTTGGGAAACTAGAAGAGTTTTTACAAAAAAGCTTTCAATACATATTTTTCACCTTTTCACCATATATAAATAATTAAGTAAACACTTTTCTTGATTATAGATATATATATATATATATATATATATATATATATATATATATATATATATATATATATATATATAGTCAATGGGAGAGCAGGCACTCTCGTCACTATGTATAAATGTGCCTGGGTGCAGTATCCAAAATCAGTACAACTAACACACAAAAGGTCCGCACTCACAGGACTTACTTGAAAATAAAAAATGTTTTATTTAAAAGACTAACGTTTCGGCCTCTCCGAGGCCTTTCTCAAAGCAAAGAAAAATACATAATGAATGTCTTAAATACTAAAAGGTGGCGGGAAGTGTAAATTGGCTGACCAATCATAGACATCACTGAGTCATTGAGTAGTTAAATACAATTATACATCCATGCATACACAAATCTAAAACTATAGCTTTTAAGACAATCCCAATAAATTTAAAAACCTCCCCTACTGCATTCTTTGGAAGGAAAAAAGGATTAAAAACAATACTAAGTAACGACCACTTCCTATTAGATGTTGATCCCAAATTAATCATTCTATGTTACATAGTATCAAAAAAAAAATATATGAGTAGATGAAAGGTCTGCATAAAGTTACCCTCATATATACTAATGGCAATCGGATCTATAACATTTCAAATAAAATCTTATGTAGTTCACGGCCCAGGATCCGTATCAATATATGTAAACCTAATGTAGTGTTAACCCCCCATTTGTGACTATGAACAATGGGTTAAAATAAACTGATGTCAGCTGGGACATAATGTTGCCAAATGGTACTGCATGCTACAGGGCAAATCCACTTATGCGTATTATCACAAACCAACATGTGCTTTAACCCCAAATAACCATACAATTAATAAACCCAGTGTTAGTGATACCAACATGTGATGGACTCATATTATCAATAACTAAAGATTCATCTAATAATATATGTGAACGAACTAATATGCATAAACCCTAAATATTTCCATTAAACATAAATAAAACAATCAAAATACACAGTGTAAACAAAAAACTGTAAAAAATTATAAAGAACTTTTGACCGAAATTAAAAGCACAAACTGTGCTATGAGTCTATTCCCCGAGCTGCATATAGTTCATGGCAGATGTCCAGCAATTAGTATGTTCACCTGAAAACAGTTCAAGTCCCACTGGCTAAGAAACTCAAGCCTGTGGACAAGGCAACGAAACCCCAACTTCTCCCCGATCTCCAACCGCAGAGCCAGCGAAGCGCTGGCAAGCAGGTCCACGACAGATGCCCAGTCGAAGGCCCGCACAGGGCAGTGAGCACCCACACCACGTTCAACCCTGCCTGCTCTCCCATTGACTTTGTTTAGCGATTTGCTTAGCATGGCACCCGTGTTTTTTGGATTCATTATACAACTTATTTCAAGGATGTCTATACTACGATTGGCGTGTTAGCCAAAATTTGGACTGACATATGTATGCCCTCCTCAAGTCTTTAATGGTCTGATTGAGGCATGCACGGTCGAAGCCGACAACAGTGGCCGACCTACAGGACATTATGATGCATGCGACTCGTAAGTTTCCCTCTATACTCCATTAGCTATAACTCCCAGTGACGACGGCAGCAACGGTATGTGGAGTCAAGACCAGCGGCTCTGATGCAGAAGGTTGTATACTGCCCCACACACGAGTGGCTACTAGCCCTGAGATGTGGTCTGTTCAGTGTAATTTTACCACTTTACGCTAACCTCTGATGGGGAACTCTATTAAGGTTTGCCTACCGGTGTGCGACTGGACCTGCAGTGAGTGATCTTCCATTTGTTGCTATGCCGGAATCTAGCGCTAAATATGCCGTGCAATTTTAGTATATGAAGTTAACCTCCGACGGGGCACCCCTGTATGATTTACTTACCGATATATCTCCGGTCCCACAGCATGCAATCTTCCATCTGTCGCTCTTTCCAAGGGTTGAACGTGGTGTGGGTGCTCACTGCCCTGTGCGGGCCTTCGACTGGGCATCTGTCGTGGACCTGCTTTTTAACTTTATTGGGATTGTCTTAAAAGCTATAGTTTTAGATTTGTGTATGCATGTATGTATAATTGTATTTAACTACTCAATGACTCAGTGATGTCTATGATTGGTCAGCCAATTTACACTTCCCGCCACCTTTTAGTATTTAAGACATTCATTATGTATTTTTCTTTGCTTTGAGAAAGGCCGAAACGTTAGTCTTTTAAATGAAACATTTTTTATTTTCAAGTAAGTCCTGTGAGTGCGGACCTTTTGTGTGTTATATATATATATATATATATATATATATATATATATATATAATATGTATATGTATATATATATATATATATACTGTATATATATATATATATATATATATTTTTCACTTCTTCTTTCCCCGTTTTGTTTTCGTTTTCATTTTTTATCATCACTTTATTGTTTCCGTCTTCTTTTCTTTCCCATCTACTTATTATTATTTTTCACTGGATTATATCGGCAGCATTTTCTCTGAGTACTTTGGAGTTACTTGTTTCGGATAGGTAACCCCATTCTTGACAGATAACCTTATTCATTTGTTCATTTATTCTATGTATAATGCACAAATATTTATATATATATTATCCTGGTTTATATTATTATTATATTATAATATATTATATTGTATTATTAGAAAGTATTACACTGATTAGATATGTCTTCAAAAAATGTATACAAAAATTTATACTGGGATTTATGCTATTGTTACTACGGTGTTTTTAACTAGATTGATCTATATCATCTGGTGTTTTTAATTAATTAATTTGTATGAATATGCTGTCAGCAGGGGGCGCATTTGGCTTCTGATGAAGTGACCTTGCAGTCACGAAACGCGTTGAGCCATGCACTCCCCTGCCCTGTCCATCTGGATTTTGTGATTTTAATCAAGTTTGATTAATAAAGGAAAAAAAATTTTATACAGTTCTTTCACATAGCGTCTTCATCCAAAGAAGAATCCGACGTATGCGCTTTCAGTACAGTGTTTTTCAATGCATGTGAACCTTGGTTATTAACTGGAAGCTGAAAGATACTAATTATAAGAAAAATACAATATTAAGGAAAGGGCTTATATAAAATATGCCTGTAATCTTCAACACTGAATTATTTGACTATTCAATGTATTTCAACCATTTAGAGATCCATTAATTAGGAACCTAATGACTAGGGATGTAGCGAACTGTTCGCCTGCGAACTAGTTCGCGCGAACTTCGACCGTTCGCGTCCGCCGAATGTTCGCGAACGTTTGGGAACGTTCGCATTTTGAGTTCGCGTTCGATTCGAATAAAAATCGTTCGACCATTCGATTCCTTCGACCGCTAAAAATCGAATGATTTCCATTCGTTCGAACGATTGTAAGCATTCGATCGAATGATTTTCATTCAATCGAACGCTAAAAATCGTTCTAATCGTTCGATTCGAATGATTTTAGCATTCGATCGAATGAAAATCCTTCGATCGAATGATTAAAATCCTTAGATCGTTCGAATCGAACGATTTTAGCGGGTGTTCGAAGTTCGCGAACTGTCCGCGAACGTTCGCATTTTTTGCCGGTGTTCGCGAACGGCGTTCGCGAACACCAAATCGGCAGTTCGCTACATCCCTACTAATGACACATTATGCAATTATTAGTCAGATTTGTATAATAAACCAGTAATGCAACACTGCTCATTCATAATATTTATGGATTCTTGCTAGGTGTACTTAGTGGTCTCTTCACAGTTATTAAAACATGAAATGAACATTCTTATTTCACTACACATATCTGTTATCACTTGCACCATACCATTAGCTGGTAAGTAATGCCTGGCTTTTTGCCACTGGGCAGATAGAATTCTGTGGTTACTATAACCGCAAACCTCAGTAATAGTAAATGCCAAGGATTTTGCCAGAGGTCAAGGTCAGAACAGAGAAATAATAATTTGGATAAGGATTTAGAACTTTTGTGTTCTATAGCATTTTGGTCCATGCATTTAGCATAGAATTGTTTCATTATTTCATTATTTCATCCCACTATAATATTTGCAGAATCTATTGCCCCCAACAAAATACTGAAAAGTAATATGTTAATTGAAAGTGATTTATATACCATTAATAAGTTGTAATATTAATATTCCATGCTTTGTATGATATACAAATCTCAGCTGTTTACACAATCTCAAAGAATCAGAATCCCTTCTGTACAGCTAAGAAGCTAAATTGTGCCTGTGGCACACAATGCCACAAAAAGTTGAGGACACAAACATCTTCACTAGGAATCACACCCATGTCAGTGACATAAGATACCAATAAAACACAATGACATTGTTTTGAGTTTTTCTTAAACGTGCTCGAGAATAAAACATGGTCACAGAACTTTTTCAGTTTTAACACTTTTTTCCATGATCATGGAATCGTGTTTTTTTACCTCTAACTTGAAAATTTATAAATCTGCTTCAGAGTTCTTACCTTTCCATTATATAATTATATAATCAGTCAGGATTAATTATATAGTATGTCACCCTAGGCTGATTTTTTTGTATTTTTTTGTATACTATTATATAGTATGTCACCCTAGGCTGATTTTTTTGCGAAGAATGCCTCACTTTCAAAGCAATGCATAATTTGATTGCATGAATGAAAAAGCCACTAATAGTAAGCAGATTTGTGACGAGGCCACAAAGGCCCAGGGCTCGGGCGGCAAAGTTTTAGGGGCGGCATTCCGATCAACCTCATTAGGAACGCATTGTTCCTGCGCCTTTCCTGTGCTGCGATCGTGTAGGGAGTGCGCGCGGACCGCGGCGCTAGGACCGCAAAGCCTCGGATGGCAGGCAATAGGACTACGCAGGCCTCGGGGTGCCGTGGATGCAAATCCATCCCTGATAGTAAGTTAACCCCAGCATACATTATATACCAGTAACATTAAGAAAATAGGTCCTTATGTCTTTCTTCTTCAGCTACCAAACTGTAAATCTTTTCAAAACTTTGGGGTTATTTATCCAAATTTAGATTTGTGCAGTTTTAGAGGTTTCTTTCAACCACATATAAACTCACATTTTAAAAATCCATGAATGTCTAATTATTTGGTAAAAGATCTGAGAAAATATGTGAAACAAATACAAATAAGAATACAAATACCTTAAAAATCCTCTGGTTTGTGAGAATTTGAATGAAATTCCAACCTGAAAACCTCTTTCAAAGAAAAGAAAGAGTTTACAATTTGATATGGAGTTTTTAGTGCTTTTCTTGGAGTTTTTAGTGCTTTTTTTGCAGTTTTTAGTAATCTGTTAAATTTGTTGTTGTTAAAACATTATTTTTATTAGTAAAAAGTTTGGTTCTGGGAAACTTTCGGAAAATTAAGTTAAAGCTTACATTTTCTGCACCTGCCACATGCAATTTTCAATGATCATATACACTGTAAACATCATACATTTGAATGCCAGGACTATTGTGAACAGTGTATAAGGGCACAATATTGTGTGTATTTCAACAGCATTAGGCTGGTGAAATGAAAACCCCAGGCAAAATGTGTTTCTGCAGGAAACATTGCTGATGGTGTGTACCGACTTAGGAAAGCTGGATAGTGTGTCCCTGGAGAGAGCAGGATGGGCTTCCATTCCTTGCTCCATGAAGTGTTTTGCAGCTGCCTAAGGTAGAGGTAGTTAGCTAATTAATCTATAGTTAAAAGGAGTAGGGATGTCGCGGACTGTTCGCCTGCGAACTTGTTCGCGCGAACATCGACTGTTCGCGCTCGCCGAATGTTCGCGAACGTCGCGCAACGTTCGCCATTTTGGGTTCGCCTTACCTGGCGCTTTTTTTTGACCTCTCACCCCAGACCAGCAGATACATGGCAGCCAATCAGGAAGCTCTCCCTCCTGGACCACCCCCACACCCCCTGGACCACTCCCCTTCCATATATAAACTGAAGCCCTGCAGCATTTTTTCATTCTGCCTGTGTGTGCTTGGAAGAGCTAGTGTAGGGAGAGAGCTGTTAGTGATTTGAGGGACAGTTGATAGTAAGTTTGCTGGCTAGTAATCTACTTCATACTGCTCTGTATTGTAGTGACAGAACTCTGCAGGGATTTGAGGGACATTTTAGGTTAGGTAGCTTTGCTGGCTAGTAATATACCTTCTACTGCAGTGCTCTGTATGTAGCTGCTGTGGGCACTGATCTTGATCTCATCTGCTGACTGCTGTAATAACCCAATAGTCCTTGTAAGGACTGCTTTTATTTTCTTTTTTGTTTTTTTACTTTGCTACTATAAGAGCCCAGTGCTATTAGTCTAGCTGTGTTGGGGAGTGGGACTGGTGTGCTACTGTGCTGCTCCTAGTAGTTCAGCACCAACCCGAGTATTTTTTTTTTGTAATATACATATATATTTTTTTTTATTTTACTTATCTTACTGTTCTTTAACGTGTCCAGTGCTGTTTGCTGTTCTTCATAGTAGTGCACCAATAGTAGTGCACTTGCAGGCATTATTTGCCCAGTGTGTTCTTCAAACAACTGCCACCTAGCTGTGTGAGCTTGTTCACATTCTGTCTAAATATCAATAATAATACCGTCTCCAGAAACACCACCCGAGTGACGTTTTTCAAGCAGCAATAATATATTCCGTATCCACTGCTGTAGTAGTGTATACGTTGACCTTGTAGGCATTGTTTGCCCAGTGTGTTCTTCAAACAACTGCCACCTAGCTGTGTGAGCTTGTTCACATTCTGTCTAAATATCAATAATAATACCGTCTCCAGAAACACCACCCGAGTGACGTTTTTCAAGCAGCAATAATATATTCCGTATCCACTGCTGTAGTAGTGTATACGTTGACCTTGTAGGCATTGTTTGCCCAGTGTGTTCTTCAAACAACTGCCATCTAGCTGTGTGAGCTTTTTCACATTCTGTCTAAATATCAATAATAATACCGTCTCCAGAAACACCACCCGAGTGACGTTTTTCAAGCAGCAATAATATATTCCGTATCCACTGCTGTAGTAGTGTATACGTTGACCTTGTAGGCATTGTTTGCCCAGTGTGTTCTTCAAACGACTGCCATCTAGCTGTGTGAGCTTTTTCACATTCTGTCTTAATATCAATAATAATACCGTCTCCAGAAACACCACCCGAGTGACGTTTTTCAAGCAGCAATAATATATTCCGTATCCACTGCTGTAGTAGTGTATACGTTGACCTTGTAGGCATTGTTTGCCCAGTGTGTTCTTCAAACAACTGCCATCTAGCTGTGTGAGCTTTTTCACAATCTGTCTAAATATCAATAATAATACCGTCTCCAGAAACACCACCCGAGTGACGTTTTTCAAGCAGCAATAATATATTCCGTATCCACTGCTGTAGTAGTGTATACGTTGACCTTGTAGGCATTGTTTGCCCAGTGTGTTCTTCAAACAACTGCCACCTAGCTGTGTGAGCTTGTTCACATTCTGTCTAAATATCAATAATAATACCGTCTCCAGAAACACCACCCGAGTGACGTTTTTCAAGCAGCAATAATATATTCCGTATCCACTGCTGTAGTAGTGTATACGTTGACCTTGTAGGCATTGTTTGCCCAGTGTGTTCTTCAAACAACTGCCATCTAGCTGTGTGAGCTTTTTCACATTCTGTCTAAATATCAATAATAATACCGTCTCCAGAAACACCACCCGAGTGACGTTTTTCAAGCAGCAATAATATATTCCGTATCCACTGCTGTAGTAGTGTATACGTTGACCTTGTAGGCATTGTTTGCCCAGTGTGTTCTTCAAACGACTGCCATCTAGCTGTGTGAGCTTTTTCACATTCTGTCTTAATATCAATAATAATACCGTCTCCAGAAACACCACCCGAGTGACGTTTTTCAAGCAGCAATAATATATTCCGTATCCACTGCTGTAGTAGTGTATACGTTGACCTTGTAGGCATTGTTTGCCCAGTGTGTTCTTCAAACAACTGCCATCTAGCTGTGTGAGCTTTTTCACATTCTGTCTAAATATCAATAATAATACCGTCTCCAGAAACACCACCCGAGTGACGTTTTTCAAGCAGCAATAATATATTCCGTATCCACTGCTGTAGTAGTGTATACGTTGACCTTGTAGGCATTGTTTGCCCAGTGTGTTCTTCAAACGACTGCCATCTAGCTGTGTGAGCTTTTTCACATTCTGTCTTAATATCAATAATAATACCGTCTCCAGAAACACCACCCGAGTGACGTTTTTCAAGCAGCAATAATATATTCCGTATCCACTGCTGTAGTAGTGTATACGTTGACCTTGTAGGCATTGTTTGCCCAGTGTGTTCTTCAAACAACTGCCATCTAGCTGTGTGAGCTTTTTCATATTCTGTCTAAATATCAATAATAATACCGTCTCCAGAAACACCACCCGAGTGACGTTTTTCAAGCAGCAATAATATATTCCGTATCCACTGCTGTAGTAGTGTATACGTTGACCTTGTAGGCATTGTTTGCCCAGTGTGTTCTTCAAACAACTGCCATCTAGCTGTGTGAGCTTTTTCACAATCTGTCTAAATATCAATAATAATACCGTCTCCAGAAACACCACCCGAGTGACGTTTTTCAAGCAGCAATAATATATTCCGTATCCACTGCTATAGTAGTGTATACGTTGATCTTGTAGGCATTGTTTGCCCTGTGTGTTCTTCAAACAACTGCCATCTAGCTGTGTGAGCTTTTTCACATTCTGTCTAAATATCAATAATAATACCGTCTCCAGAAACACCACCTGAGTGACGTTTTTCAAGCAGCAATAATATATTCCGTATCCACTGCTGTAGTAGTGTATACGTTGACCTTGTAGGCATTGTTTGCCCAGTGTGTTCTTCAAACAACTGCCATCTAGCTGTGTGAGCTTTTTCACAATCTGTCTAAATATCAATAATAATACCGTCTCCAGAAACACCACCTGAGTTGTTGTTGTTGTTGTTTTAAAAAAAATGCCAGGCAAAGGCAGGCCGCCACGCAGAGGCACTAGGGGCCGTGCTGCTATGCTATCCTGTGGCCCTAGGAAATTGCCCAGTTTTACAAAGGCAATGACCCTGAACTCCCATTATGCTGAAGAGGTAGTTGACTGGCTTACACAGCACACCCCATCCTCTACCGTTTCTAACTTTTCCACAACATCCTCATCCTCCTCTGCTATGGGCACCCCACGTAACACTTCCTCCACCACCGGCGCCCCTTCTTCACTGGAGTCAGAGGAGTTATTTTCACATGAGTTTCTTGAACTGAGTGATGCGCAACCATTATTGGCAGAAGAAGATGAAGGAGATGAGGACGTTACACCAGATATAATTCTGGCAGAGAACACAACAGAGATGGACATAATGAGTGATGAGGAGGTCCCCGCTGCTGCTTCCTTCTGTGAGCTGTTAGAAGAAATTGATGCATCTGAGGAGAATGATGATGAGGAGATTGAAGTTTTGTGGGTGCCCAGTAGAAGAGAGCAAGAGGAGGATAGTTCAGATGGAGAGACGGAGAGTCAGAGAGGCAGGAGGAGAATAAGACTTAGAAGAAGCAGGAAGGACAGCTCACAGGGAACAGTAGGGCAACAACATGTATCGGCACCAGTGGTCAGCCGGCCAACGCACCCGCCATTGCCGCCAACGCCGCCAACTTCTACTGTTACCGCCAGATTGCCAGCTTCAAAAAGGTCAGTAGTGTGGGATTTTTTTAATGTGTGTGCCTCTGACAAAAGCGTTGTAATTTGCAATGAGTGCAGTCAGAAACTGAGTCTTGGGAACCCCAACAGCCACATAGGTACAACTTCTATGCGAAGGCACATGAACGGCAAGCACAAAGCACTTTGGGAGCAACACCTCAAAGGCAGCAGACAAACTAAAAGCCACCCTCCTTCTGGTCCAGCATCTTACTGCTCTACCTCTGCTGTCCTTGACCCGTCTGAACCACCCTCCACTCCGCCTTCCACCTTGACCACCAGTTCCCAGTCATCTGCCCCCAGCCAAGTTTCTGTGAGGGCCATGTTTGAGCCAATGTCTGCGAGTCACCCCCTTGCCCGGCGTCTGACAGCTGGCTTGTCTGCACTCTTAGCCCGCCAGCTTTTACCATACCAGCTGGTGGACTCTGAGGCCTTCCGCAAATTTGTAGCAATTGGGACACCGCAGTGGAAGGTACCCAGCCGCAATTTTTTTTCCAAAAAGGGAGTACCGCACCTGTACCACCATGTGCAGAGCCAAGTCACCGCATCTCTGTCACTTAGTGTTGGGCCAAAGGTCCATATGACTACTGACACATGGTCCTCCAAGCATGGTCAGGGCAGGTATGTCACCTACACTGCCCACTGGGTGAACTTGGTCATGGCTGGGAAGCAGGGAATGTGTGGCTCAACAACAACAGTGGAGTTGGTGTCACCGCCAGGGATTGCACGCGGTTCTGCCACCACCTCTACTCCTCCTTCGCTCTCTACCTCGTCTTCTTCCTCTTCTTCCTCCTCTGCTGCTGGGTCCTCCTCCTCCACACCTGTGCACCCCCAGCTCCCCCTAGGCTATTCAACGTGCCAGGTACGCCGTTGTCATGCTGTCTTGGGGATGACGTGCCTGGAAAGCAGAAACCATACCAGATCTGTACTCCTGTTATCTCTGCAGTCACAGGCCGATCGGTGGCTGACCCCACACCAACTGAAGATCGGAAAAGTGGTGTGTGACAACGGAAGCAATCTGTTGGCAGCACTGAGACTGGGCAATTTAACACATGTGCCCTGCATGGCACATGTTCTGAATTTAATAGTCCAACGTTTTGTCTCGAAGTACCCAGGATTCCAGGACATTCTCAGGCAGTCCAGGAAGGTGTCGGCCCATTTCAGACATTCCTACACAGCCATGGCACGCCTTGCTGACATTCAGCAGCGGTACAACATGCCAGTCAGGCGTTTAATTTGCGACAGCCAGACTCGCTGGAATTCAACGCTCCTCATGTTGGAACGTCTGCTGCAACAACAAAGAGCCGTCAATGAATACCTGTTTGAACTGGGTGGTAGGACTGGATCTGCAGAGCTGGGGATTTTTTTCCCCCGTTACTGGGTGCTTATGCGCGATGCCTGCAGGCTCATGCGCCCTTTTGAAGAGGTTACAAACATGGTCAGTCGCACCGAAGGCACCATCAGCGACCTAATACCCTTTGCTTTCTTCCTGGAGCGTGCCGTGCGACGAGTGACAGATGAGGCTGTAGACCAGCGTGACGAGGAGCAGGAAGCGCAAGATTTCTGGTCGGAATCACCAGAACGAACCCAGGCACCTGCTGCAACGCAGGGAGAGGTGTCAGAAGTGGAGTCAGAGGAGGAAGGTGGCTTTGTGGAGGAGGAGGACCAACAGGAGCAGGCTTCCCAGGGGGCTTGTGGTGACCTTTTGGGGACCCCTGGTCTTGTACGTGGCTGGGGGGAGGAGACCGTGGATGATGTAGTCCTTGATAACGAGGAAGCGGAGATGGATACCTCTGCATCCAACCTTGTGAGAATGGGGTCTTTCATGCTGTCATGCCTGTTGAAGGACCCCCGTATCAAGAGGCTTAAGGAGAAGGACCTGTACTGGGTCGCAACGCTACTAGACCCTCGGTACAAGCATAAAGTGGCAGAAATGTTACCAACGTACCACAAGTCCGAAAGGATGCTGCATTTACAAACCAGCCTGCAAAACATGTTGTACAATGCTTTTAAGGGTGATGTCACTTCAGGAACTCATCAACATTCCAGGGGCAGAGGTGCCAGTAATCCTGCCACGAGCGCACCTGCAAGGACAAAGCACTTTGGCCACTCTGTAACGTCAGACATGCAAATGTTTTTCAGTCCAAGGCAGCACCAGAACCCTTCTGGATCCACCCTCAAAGAACGCCTCGACCAGCAGGTAGCGGACTACCTGGCATTAACTGCAGATATCGACACTCTGAGGAGCGATGAACCCCTGGACTACTGGGTGCGCAGGCTTGATCTGTGGCCAGAGCTGTCACAATTTGCCATGAACCTCTTGTCTTGCCCCGCCTCAAGTGTCCTCTCAGAAAGGACCTTCAGTGCAGCAGGAGGGATTGTAACTGAGAAGAGAACTCACCTAGGTCACAAAAGTGTGGATTACCTGACCTTTATTAAAATGAATGAGGCGTGGATCTCGGAGGGTTACTGCACGCCGGAAGACTTGTTCTGACTCCCCATGCAGCTGTCCTTCTCTGCATGCCGCATGACTCCACACACAGCTGTCCTTTAGCGTCCTCCTCCCTCCGCCACTGTTACAAACTAGGGTGCAAACCCTACTGGTTTCATTTGAATCCAGGTAAATCCTGAGTTTTTCTGGCCTCTGTGGTTCAGTGGCTGCGACAATTTTTTTTTATATTTTTAGCATTTATATGGCATATTTTTTCTGGCCTCTGTGCTTCAGTGGCTGCGACGAAAAAAATTAATATTTTCAGCATTTATATGGCATATTTTTTCTGGCCTCTGTGCTTCAGTGGCTGCGACAATTTTTTTTAATATTTTTAGCATTTATATGGCATATTTTTTCTGGCCTCTGTGCTTCAGTGGCTGCAACAAATTTTTTTTATATTTTTAGCATTTATATGGCATATTTTTTCTGGCCTCTGTGCTTCAGTGGCTGCGACAAAAAAAATTTATATTGTTAGCATTTATATGGCATATTTTTTCTGGCCTCTGTGCTTCAGTGGCTGCGACAAAAAAAATTAATATTTTCAGCATTTATATGGCATATTTTTTCTGGCCTCTGTACTTCAGTGGCTGCGACAAAAAAGATTTATATTGTTAGCATTTATATGGCATATTTTTTCTGGCCTCTGTGCTTCAGTGGCTGCGACAAAAAAAATTTATATTTTTAGCATTTATATGGCATATTTTTTCTGGCCTCTGTGCTTCAGTGGCTGCGACAAAAAAAAAATATATTTTTAGCATTTATATGGCATATTTTTTCTGGCTTCTGTGCTGCAGTGGCTGCGACAAAAAAAAATTAATATTTTCAGCATTTATATGGCATATTTTTTCTGGCCTCTGTGCTTCAGTGGCTGCGACAAAAAAAACATAATTTTTCAGGAAAGTACACATGCCTAATTTTTCAGGGGTCTGCAACAGTGGTAAAATCGCATCTTTTATGGTCACCGCAGGTGATCAATAAAGTAGACCAAAACTGGGCCCACACTGCAGAATCAGTGTTTTTTGGTTCACTTCACTGTACATTGAATTACCTCTGCCTGACCGTGCATGTGCGTACAAGCACGGTGACTGCTAAACACACCACTACAGAAATATTGCCACCAACAGGACGAACATCCTGGAGGTGACAAGCTCAACTAGTAATTAACAACTATTATTTGCTCACTTGACGGTATCATTCATTAAAGCTCTTTGCGTTTTTTTGCGTTGCAGTAAGCGCCGCGTTTTGTCTTTGCATGTGAACAGGCTGTAACCTTTACACGACTTGATTGGCATGTAGACGCCGGACGTTTTAAAGCAGTTTATTACACAGGTTTAGAAATGTAGTGTGATTTCTGCCCTTTACAGCACAAAACGCAGCGCTGTGTCAACAATGTATTTTTCAGATACATTTTTGCCCTTGATCCCCCTCTGGCATGCCACTGTCCAGGTCGTTGCACCCTTTAAACAACTTTAAAATCATTTTTCTGGCCAGAAATGTCTTTTCTAGCTTTTAAAATTCGCCTTCCCATTGAAGTCTATGGGGTTCACGACGCTCGCGAACCGTTCGCATTTTTGACGCAAGTTCGCGAATATGTTCGCAAACTTTTTTTCCGACGTTCGCTACATCCCTAAAAAGGAGGTGTGAGCTAAACCACAGAGCTTCCCCCTAGTGTGAACTACACTTTAGAGCTTCCCCCTAGAGACCTCCTTAAGTGGAGGAGGGTGATGGGCCACTCTCTTGAGTGGAGGGAAGGAGTTTGTGTGCAGCTGGGAAAAGAGAATCATTCCCCCTGAGTTGGAGAGAGAGCTCCAAAAGGACTGGAGAGGAAAAGAGAAAACTCCTGCCAGGAGACAAGAGTGTCTTGAGTGTGGCCCAGAGAGGATTTTGGGACTTGTGTCCACTGAAAGCAGTAAGTGGAAATACCATGTGTTTATGTGAACACCAATGAGGATGTTGAATTGAGACTGAGATTTCCTTTGTGAAGCAAGCATGCTGAAGATTGTGTTATGTAAAAAAAAGCCAGCCAAGCTGCATTTAAACGTAAAGGTGGTATCAGACTGCATTTTCCATGCCAAAAACTGTGCCGTGGCTATGGGGTTCGCTAATGAAAGCTCACAGTATGTAGACCCCAACATTAAATCTTGGTTCTTGGATACAAGGTTAAAACATCCTAAATATGAATGACACACATGAGTCTTCTGCCCAAAATGTGTATGTTAGCCATGTGCGGGTCAACAAAAATTCAAACTGCACCGACCCATCATAATCCCCACCTGACCCTAACCTAGCGCACCTCTGTATATTTAAAGTGCTGAATGAAGCCTGCAAAGATTGTGCATAAGTTGGCCTGTACCCCCCGATCCCATGAGTTTTGGGTCAGTGCACACATCACTAGTGTATGTCATGTAGAGACCCCAAAATCAAAACAATGCACACAAATCTGCAGCAATTTCTACTTGGATGCCCCAGCATTAGCTTTAATTAAATTTGTTCATACAAAAATGCCCCCCCTCCAATACTCATAACATTCCAAAAATCTCTATTACATTACTGACTACACTATCAATTCAATCCATTGTCTTAGGTTCTTCTTTGATTCTGCTCATACTTATAGTTACCCAACAACTAAATCATGTCACTTGCAACAGGGATTTTTTTTTTTAAATCCAAAAATGTACCAACATAATTCACTTTGTTATCATGTCACATATTGATGATTTTAACACTGCACTGATTGTCCTTCAACTCCACTACTACTACTACACGATTACTATTCCATAATAAATATTACTGCTTGCAAATATACTGTATATAAATATACAGGTATAGGATCCCTTATCCAGAAACCCGATATCCAGAATGCTCCGAATTACGGAATGGCTGTCTCCCATAGACTCCATTTTATCCAAATAATCCAAATTTTTAAAAATGATTTGCTTTTTCTCTGAAATAATAAAACAGTAACTTGTACTTGATTGCAAATAAGATATAATTAATCCTTGTTGGAAGCAAAACCAGACTATTGGGTTTATTTAATTTTTACATTAATTTCTAGTAGACTTAAGGCATGAAGACCCAAATTACGGAAAGATCTGTTATCCGGAAACCCCCAGGTCCCGAGCATTCTGAATAACAGGTCCCATACCTGTATATCATTATTTTCACAAATGTACATTCAAGATTGCAGGGTTCATTTACTAAAGTTAAAAGAGCATGTGGGCTTGGGATTCATAAATGTAGAACTTGCACCTATAACATTGGTAAGTATAAGCAGTGCTCCTACACCTTGTGTACCCTAGCATTTTCTAGGTTTTATGCCAACTAGAGGCTTTCAAGGAGACATCCTTGCACTACCCACGTCTCATGTGTTCTGTATTCAAAAAGAATACAGGCAGTATGGCAAACAAAGCAAGGTGCAACTCCATGTTTGAAGTTGCTCTACAGGATGCAGACATGGAATTTCCACAGCAAAAGCATTAGGGTTTGCTACTATTTTTACACATTTCTCTTTTGACCTACTTTTTGTAAATGTCCCTTTTTCTGGAATTATTGTAGGGAAGTGTTACTTGCCCTTTCCTTTAATGCAGAAACCTGCCCAATCAGCAAGAAGAATTAGCTTCTGACCTTGAAACCTCTCTAAAGGAGATTTGGAGCCCAAATGAAAATGAGGCAGAGCTTTACCAGGAAGAAGAGAAGAAAAAAAGCATGGACTCTGCATATTAACACTGAGAGCCAACCTGGGATTTCTCCTTCTCTCCTGTGAGTGATCTTGCTGGTCTATTTTAGGAGTGAGCTAGGGGTGTCACCTGTAGAACATTTACCCATATATGTTCAACCCCATAATCAGTGCAGGCAATGAGTTACCCTTCCCATTCAACCATCATAGTGAATGGCTCCCCCAGAATTTTCTTCCTCTCATTTGGAAGGTTTTTTTTTTACAATTTTTTTGTGTGCTGATGTGTGCGCCACCTGCCGCAGAGAAGGAGCCCAAAAGAGGACAGTGGCGGACTGGCAGCATAACTGCAGGGAGCAGGGAGGAGAAGTTGCACAAGGGTCCGCTCCCCCCTTCCCCCATGGCCAGACAGAGTTTGTGCCACAATGTGAAAATTAAGCCAGCATGTTTAGAAGAGTAGGGGGTGGTTCATATCCTGTGCTCAGGCCCAGGCAGACCAGTTACGCTGTGGAGCAGCATGGCTTTTGGCGCATCACACACTGCTGCATTTGGGACTCCTGAGAATCCTCCTGATCTGTGTGGCCAACTGGGATTCCGCCTCGCCACCAGGCACCCTCATGAATCATCCTAGGTGTGGCTGATCCTTGCCAATTTGTCAATGTACTCATCTATTTGTCTCTGGCTATGGACAGTGTGGGTATTTATACATGGAATTGCCCCTTTGCCATCCTGCTATGGGTTCTGGGGGTTTTATACATGGAATTGCCATGGTGCCATCCTGCCTTGAATTCTAGGGGCATTTATACATGGAATTGAGCCTGTGCCCTCCTACTATGAATTCTGGGGGTATTTCTACATGGAATTTCACTGTGCCATCCTACTCTTTATTCTGGGGGTATTTATACATGAAATTGCACCTGTGCCATCCTGCCATGAATTCTGGGAGCATTTATACATGGAATTGCACCTGTACCATCCTACTATGAATTCTGGGGGTATTTATACAGTACTTGGAATTGCCGCCATGCCATCTTGATATAAGTTATGGGGTTATTTTTACATGGAATTGCCATTCTGCTATGAATTCTGGGGTATTTATAAATGAAGTAGCCATTCTGCTATGATTTCTAGGGGTATTTATACATGGAATTCTGCTGTGCCATCCTGCTTCTGGGTGGGGGGTATACAGAAAATACAGGGTTAAAGATCTTAGTACAAAGTTACGGGTTTTTTTTACAAAAGGTTTGAATTCTCCTTTAACCTATTCAAACCCTGCAAATCTCCCACATAGGGTAAGTTTGGGATTAATATTATAAGCATCCTAGTGTGGCCCTGGATATTAGTGCCAGGAAAGGGTTACATTATGTTCCATGTGCCATCACAATTTCTCCCAAACATTCGCCTTCAGACAGACACTGTGCTCTGTCGTTCTGTGCGACATATTTTCGAGGAGTAATGAGGCTACAGAGGAAGCTGAGTCCAAGTTAAGCCCCTCAGCAACCATGGGGTCTTCTTCCTTTATAGTTGCTCCTAAGAATGACCCTTTTTACCCTGTATTTGTCAGAATGTTTACATTACATTACATTTTTACATGCTTCCATTGTATATAGATGTGGAATTTGGTGGTGCTTTATTAATGTGTGTTTATCAATATAATAATAACAATACTGTGATCGTTTATTAATAATGTGCAACATAACTCCCAACATTTTGGAAATAAAAAAAAATTTTTTTGACCACACACATTTTTGTGGCCATACCCCCTAATTACCATGTTCATTTTTTTAAAAATTTGGCAGGTTATTAAAGTTTGAACATATTTCTGTGTTTTTTTTCCAGTTATTACAGTTTTGCTAATGAAGGTGATTTGCCCTTTTAACTGCTAGTCTAACTTTCCCCAAGGGACCTGTTATCTTATATTGTTACAATTACTTATTTACTTATCTCAAAATTGTTACAAAAGTATCTTATCTGCTGCTGTGGCTGGGCTCTCTGCCAAAAGCCAATTAAGTTAGAAACTTTGTTTCTTTTTCTGACTGTTCAGTGCAGAGAAAAACTGGACTTTCCAGTACAAATGAGGGAATGTGGGCTGAGCTGTCAAAAGAGAGAGTGTCTCTAAAAACCGGACAGTTGGGAGGTATCTAGTAAAAAATTATGTATACATTAAATAAACCTAATAGGATTGTTTTGCTTCCAATAATGTTTAATTACAACTTATCAGCTACAAGGTACTGTTTTACTGATACAGAGAAAAAGAAAATCCTTTTTAAAAATTAGAATCCATAATTTGGAGGTTTGTGGATAACAGGTTTCTGGATTAATAATAATAATAATAATAATAATAATAATAATAAGCACATTCTATGATTTTAATACATAAATAGACATTTCTATTTATAGAGGCAACTTTTTCCTTGTCCACATAAACATATCAATCAACTTAACCAAGTTAACTTTTTTTGCTGGTCTGTATCAATTATAATATCATTCTACTCAAATGATTCTACTATTCAAACTACTTACACTGGCAATAATGCAACAAAACAAGGATTTATTAAGTGCCTGTAATAACTGTGCACACTAACTATGTTGTATAAATGTAAAGCTTATACTGTAACAATATAACCACTGCTTTTCAATTAAGGCATAATGCAGAGTATGTGGATGCACAGCATTTATTTCACTATTATAGTATCCAGTGTTGTCCATTCAGTGTTGTAACTCAATTCACATTATCCATTATGTGCATGACACAATGAAAAAGGCTTGTATCTCTAAGGTATCAATACAATACACTAAGTGGATTGTTGGCTCTAACCCACAGAAAATAATAAAATGATATTGTCTTTAGTGGAATTGTTCAATGAAGAGTTTTTTCGAGCTAAGGGACAGGACTATGGATTAATCAATTAAATCAACAGCAATTTCATTTCTGCAAAACAGTTCATAATGAGAACCTGCAATATGTTCCTTCCATTCTGAGATGTTATTCTAGCTGCTAGCAGCTCAGGTAACTTATCCCTGTGAAGTTGATCGGTCTTATTCAACAACATCTCAGCATCCCTCAAACACTGAGAGATGATAAAGCCTTGCAGTGAAAACCCTTATCAAATATTTTAATAATATTTTAACTATTAATAGTAAAAAAAAAATGTATGTATTTGTTGTTAAAACCAGAAAACTCTTTTCCCCATTTATTACCTGATTTTTCTTATGCTCTAACGTCCATTTGTCAGCAGTACCTTTCTTTCAAATGTTAATTCAATTTACCATACAGTATATTTCTAGAGTCATTAATATTGTGCAGCACAAATATTTTATAATTCACTAATCTTGACAAAAAGGCAATGCAGTTCTAATAAAATATGTATGAAGAGTAATGGTTTCCTATTAATAACTTATTAGGTCAGATCACACAGTTTGTAGTATCTCTTTCACCTCATTTTTTATTTTTTCCTCCAGAACTCATAACTTTTTGGCGAATTGCTTTCAGTTAAAGTGGTAGTATTAGGGAGCTATTTTGCAATCTGTTTAAAATATAAAAAATGGAGTTAAAAAGCAGCATAAAATGTATAACAACAAAATGTATTATGCATGGGTTTATCCATGGTGTATTCTAGTCACACATTCAGTTTCTTAATCAGTAATTATTACTAGTCTTGATTACATGGCAGATGAATATGATAAAATTATCATTCCTAGGCATGGTTTAGTTAGTGGCAGCAGTGATGAAGCATCAAGCTATGGCTTCTATAATATTTTTAGATAAAACGTCAGTAATGCCGATTTCCACTGTAAATTGATAAACATATAAATCTTTCTTGGCACACTTTTTTATGAAACGGAACCACTGTTTTTTATGCAAATATGTAACATAGTAACATAGTAAGTTAGGTTGAAAAAAGACACACGTCCATCAAGTTCAAACTTTTAAAAAAAATGTTTAACCTGCCTAACTGCCAGTGCGATTAGAAGTATCTTGGAGCAAATAGCTATTAATATATCCTCCATATTATGAGGGTACTGTGATTATGTAGAAGATACAATTTTGTATGCAATTTTGTTGTTATTGAGTCCCTTCCACACATCCATAGGATTGAATGGTTTAGGGATCCCCAACCTTTTGAAGCTGTGAGCAACATTCAGAAGTAAAATGAATTGTGGAGCAACACTAGCATGAAAAATGTTCCTGGGGTGACAAATAAAGGTTGGGATAGGCCATTTAGTAGCCTTATGTGGATTGTCAACCTACATTGAAGCTCTGTTTGGCAGTACACCTGGTTTTTATGCAACCAAAACTTGCCTCCAAGCCTGGAATTCAAAAATAAGCACCTGCTTTGAGGCCACTGGGAGCAACATCCAAGGGGTTGGAGGGCAACATGTTGCTCACGAGCCACTGGTTGGGGATCACCGGTTTACAGCAAGCATGGCAAGTATTCCAGCAGGGCTACTTGAGTCATTTAGCTATTAGTTTTGATGGCGGAGTCTCGGCTAGATGGTTTTGAACTATCATTCTCAGATTTGAGGAAAGACTGGGCCTAGGGCAGCAGGATTTTAGGGGGCCACACCCACATTGGTTCAGAAACACTGGGGATGCGCAGGAGATAAAAAAAATGTACATTTTCCTTGCTCCAATCCCCATTGCTCCGGTCCTGATGATAAAACTTTGCGCAAATAAAAGTGAGGGGGGGCAATGAATGTTATGAATGTTAGCGATGCAATGAATGTCAGCGGGCCTAGGGATGTCCGCTATGTAAATCCTATGAACTATCACCCACTCACTTAACGATTCCTGCTTTCTACACGGTTCCAACTGCTTGTTGAGACATACAATTAATGGGCTTCTCAAAAGATATCGAATGTGTTATGTATGTGTTCTCATACAGATCCCATACTGATCTGATACAGATACAGTGTCTGCTAATGCAGAAGTGTTAATAAAGTTATGTCTTCTTAAAGCAAGAGAAGCATGGGGTCTGTGTGCAGTTTCTCCTCTGTCTAAAAAAAGCTGCAGGCTCTCATGAGATTGAGCTACCGGTTATCCTATCTCTTAAGCAGAATGGCAACAGATTATGGGCCCAGGAGAGCGGGAGGAAACCGATGAAGCAGCTGATGATAGAAGGAAAGCACTTCAAATCCTGATAAACCACTATGTTGGCAAAGGTAAGCCACGAATAATTAGCTTATACACATCTCTTAACATCTCTTGTTAACATCTCTTCAGAAAGCTGCAAATGAAAGTGTCACAGACTATATAATTTCATTACAAAGAGTATGACTGAGAGATAAACTCAAACAGATGTTAGATGCAGATGATAACATTTATAGGGAAAGGTGTGTACACCCTATATTAAACCCAAATCCAGGGGAGGTCCCAGTATCTTAAGTGCAGAGGGCATTGATAAAGACCAATACAGGACAGCCATTGAACAAGATAACCCTGAGTAGTTAGATGACTACTGTATGTACCGTATTAAAGTCAGATTGTAATGATCAGATACTGACAAACATTGGCTACTGTTACAGAGCACATGATGTTCCACAAACTTTTAGAGAAGCCATAGATTCACCCCAGTCACAGATATGGCTTTATGCAATGAAAGATGAAAATCGATTCACTAAAAGAAATTAATACGTTCACACTGACCACTCTGCCAGAAGGGAAAAATGCAGTGGGGGGTAGATGTAAGGGGCCCGAAGGCGCAGCAGTAATAGTAGTGGACCAAAGAGGAGACAGAAAACCAGGTTCGAGGTACAAGAAGGGTTTATCCAAAAGAGTAGTCAGGGTACAGGCAAAAATATCAATTCAGGCGGCAGACAAGGAGATACGAGAAACAGGCAAAGGTCAATACACGGATAATCAGTAATAAGTAAGAAGTCACACCCAGGAACACAAGTCAATGGAACCTATAATTGGGCACTGAAGAAAGGGGCAATGGGGTTTAAATAGTCCAAGTCTTGGCGCCAAAATATTGACGCGCTGGCGTCAGACGCTGACGCACTGACGTCAGACGCTGACGCCAGCGTCCCCACGCTGACGTCTTGACGCCGGCGCCCGATTCTGACGCTGGCGTCCATTCCGTCGCCGACGACCAATCCTGGATTGAGAAGGCGCTGATGTCACAGGACGGCGCCCAGCAGGAGCCATGCGGTGGAGCAGAAGGTTGCCATCTTGGACGCCATCTTGGGTAAGAGTCGGAGTTTCCATTACAGTACCCCCTTCCCTAGGGGGGGCCTCAGGACCACCGGGACCAGGACGTGAAGGAAACTGTTTGTGAAACCTGCGGACAAGGATGGGAGCATGAACATCAGACTTCTTTACCCAGGAGCACTCCTCAGGACCGAAACCCTTCCATTCAACGAGATATTGGAGAGTACCCCTGGAAATGCGGGAATCCAAGATTCGATTAACTTCGAACTCCAAAGAATCATTGACGACAACAGGAGCTGTGGAAGAAGAAGAGGGGGAGGAAACTGCAGGTTTAAGAAGAGACACATGAAACACATTAGGGATCCTCATTTCGGGTGGAAGAAGAAGACGGACAGCCACAGGATTGATGACCTCGATGATGGGAAAGGGACCGATGAACTTGGGACCAAGTTTAGGAGAGGGAATCTTGAGACGAATATTACGAGTAGACAACAAAACCTTGTCACCAAGAGAGTATGTTGGAGAAGCAATCCTCCTTTTGTCGGCAAATTTCTTCTGAGAAGAAGCACTCTTTTCCAAATTAGCGGCAGTAGCCTGCCAGATGGCCATCATATGAGCTGCTTGATCATTGGCGGCAGGCACGTTGGTAAGTAGGAGGTCCTGAGGAAATGCCAACGGGTTTAAACCAAAAACACAAAAAAAAGGAGACTTCTGGGAAGAAGAATGCAGGGAATTGTTGTGGGCAAATTCCGCCCATGGAAGAAGGTCTGACCAGTCATCCTGACACAGGGACACGTGACAACGTAGGAACTGTTCCAATGCTTGGTTGACACGTTCGGCCGCCCCATTGGACTGAGGATGGTAAGCGGAAGAAAATTGAAGAGAAATATTTAAAGCTTTGCACAGAGACCTCCAAAATTTGGACACAAACTGAGGACCACGATCAGACACTATTTCAGCAGGAAAACCATGAAGACGAAAAATATGTTTGATGAAGAGTACAGAAAGTTCCGGGGCAGATGGCAGTTTGCGGAGAGGAGTGAAATGAGCCATCTTACTAAATCTGTCGATCACCACCCAGATGACAGTGTGGCCGGAAGAATTTGGGAGATCGACAATAAAGTCCATGGAAATATGAGTCCAAGGTCTAGAAGGAATGGGTAACGGCAACAAAAAACCCTTAGGGGGGGAATGTCCAGACTTAGCAACGGCACAGGTATAACAAGAGGAAACAAAGTCTTTAACGTCTTTCCTTAAAGATGGCCACCAGACCAGACGAGATAAAAGTTCGGTAGTCTTTTTAATCCCAGGGTGACCGGCCTGTTTAGAGTTGTGAGCATGAGACAAGATGGCAGGACGAAACTCAGGGGGAACAAAAGCTAAACCCAGGGGAGTTTCTTCAGGAGCAGAAGCTTGAGCGGAGAGTAACTGAGGAGCACAGGAAGGGAACAAAGCTGCGATAATCTTGGAGGAAGGAACAACAGGTTCAGGATCTTTGGAGGAAGAATCTTCAGGAATGAAGCTTCTGGACAATGCGTCGGCCTTCCTGTTCCTGGATCCAGGGCGAAAAGTAATCACAAAATTAAAACGAGAAAAGAAAAGTGCCCACCTGGCTTGCCGGGGATTGAGACGTTTGAGGGACTGGATGAATTCGAGATTTTTATGGTCAGTAAAAATCGTTACCGGAACAGATGAACCCTCTAATAAGTGTCTCCACTCTTCCAAGGCCAGCTTGACAGCGAGTAGTTCCCGGTTGCCAACGTCATAGTTCTGTTCGGGGGAAGAAAATTTTTTGGAAAGGAAAGCACATGGATGAAGTTTACCGTCAGAAGAAGATCTCTGGGATAACACTGCACCAGCACCAATGTCCGAAGCGTCCACTTCGATGAAGAAGGGTTGAAGAGGTTCGGGGTGTCTAAGGATTGGAGCGGAGGAGAATGCTTCCTTGAGAGATTTGAAGGCTTCCAAAGCTTGAGGGGGCCAGTGTTGAGGTTTGTTACCACCACGGATCAAAGCAAGAATTGGAGAAAGTCTGGAAGAGAAGTTTTTAATGAATTGTCTATAGTAATTGGCAAAGCCAACAAACCTTTGAACGGCTTTAACACTGGTAGGAAGAGGCCAGTCCAGGATTGCGGAAACCTTGGCCGGATCCATCTTGAAGCCTAGGGAAGAAATAATATACCCAAGAAAAGGAATAGAAGAGACTTCGAAGGTGCACTTTTCCAACTTGGCGTAAAGGTTGTTTTCCCTCAGTCTGGATAGTACTTCACGTACTTGATTGCGATGTTCCTGGAGATTTTTAGAAAAAATAAGAATATCATCCAAATAGACGACCACACACTGCCCCAATAAATCTCGAAAAATGTCATTAACGAACTCCTGGAAGACCGCAGGAGCATTGCAGAGACCGAAAGGCATGACTAGGTACTCATAATGACCATCACGAGTATTAAAAGCGGTCTTCCACTCGTCCCCCTCACGAATCCGAATGAGGTTGTAGGCCCCACGAAGATCCAACTTAGTGAAAAGACTGGCACCCCTAAGCTGATCGAACAGTTCAGAAATGAGAGGAAGAGGGTACCTGTTTTTAATGGTGATTTTGTTAAGTCCTCTGTAGTCGATGCAGGGCCGCAAACTACCGTCTTTCTTCTCGACAAAGAAGAACCCCGCTCCAGCAGGGGAGATGGAGGGACGAATAAATCCTTTCTGAAGATTCTCCTGGATATAGGATTTCATTGCAGAAGTCTCCGAGGGAGAAAGTGGATAGGTGCGGCCACGAGGAGGCATGGAGCCAGATAAAAGTTCAATTGGACAGTCATATGGACGATGAGGAGGAAGATTTTCGGCAGAACTTTTATTAAAGACATCGGCAAATGCTTGGTACACGGAGGGAAGAGAAGAATTTGAAGACACAGAAGAAATTTTAACGACAGGAACAGCAGGTAAACAGTTCCGTAAACAAAATGGACTCCACCTGGAGACTTGTGTAGAGGACCAATCGATAACAGGATTGTGGCGACACAACCAAGGTAGACCTAAAACAACTGGAGTGGAGGGGCAATCAATAAGAAGAAAAGACAGTCTTTCCAGATGCATAGAGCCCACCTTGAGAGAAAGTTCTTGAGTAGATTGTGAAATGATCGCAGAAGATAAAGGCCGATCATCGATTGCCAGGACTCGAAGCGGATTTGCCAAGGACTGGAGAGGAATGGAGTGATTTGCAGCGAACACACGGTCCATAAAATTTCCTGCGGCACCCGAATCCAGAAAGGCCTGAGAAGAGATCTTTTTGGAACCAAACTGGATCTGCACTGGGAGGAGGAAACGTTGAGCAGAAGAATGGGGAGAGTGACAAATCCCACCCAGGTAAGTCTCCCCAAACTTACCTAGGCTTTGGCGTTTCCCGGCTTCACTGGGCACTCCAGAGCAAAGTGAGCTTTGCCCCCGCAATAGAGACATAACCCCGCCGCCCTTCTCCGATTCTTCTCCTGTTCGGAAAGACGGGCCCGTCCGATCTGCATCGGTTCCTCTGCTGGTAAAGAAGAGGAAGAAGCAGACGTCGCGGGGGTTGGAGAGGACGAGGTGTGAGCAGGGTCGTAGAGAAGCGGTCTCTGGAAGCGGGGAGCCAGGATAGGCTGAAATCGGGAAACTCTCTTAGAGCGTTCACGGTCTAGTTCGACCTGGAATTCTCGTTGGCGAGTATCCACCTTCACGGCTAGAGCGACCAGGTCCTCCCATCTGGAAGGGATTTCACGGGATACTAGATCATTCTTTATCCGCAGGGCTAATCCATTGTAAAAGGCTGCATGGTAACCGTCGTTGTTCCAAGAAGTCTCCGCCACCAGGGTGCGAAATTCAATGGCATATTCGGAGACAGAACGAACACCTTGCTGCAGTTGAAAAAGCCTAGCGGAGGATGCAGTGGCACGACCTGGAGCATCAAACACAGTGCGAAGCTCTTGGACAAACGCCCTGGCGTTGTCAATCAGCGGATCCTCCTTTTCCCAAAAGGGTGAAGCCCACTCCAAAGCCTTTCCTTGCAGACGAGTGATTATGTAACCCACTTTTGCACGTTCAGAAATGAACTGACCTGGCAGCAGGGCAAATTGAATCTCGCATTGGTTAATAAATCCTCTGCATGCTTCAGGATCACCACTGAAGAGAGGTGGAGCAGGGAGACGAGGTTCGGAAACCAGGAGCGGAATAGGTATGGCCGGAGCAGACACAACCGGCGGAGCCGCAGGAGACAGAGCAGTCAACTTCTCCAGGATCGCCTCGAGGGCCTGGCCAAAATGGGATTGTTGGGCCTCATAAGTCTTCATCCGAGAAGCTAACCCACGAATAGCCCCTCCGACATCAAGGGGTGCTTGAGCCTCCTCCGACGGGTCCATGGCCCAATTATACTGTAAGGGGCCCGAAGGCGCAGCAGTAATAGTAGTGGACCAAAGAGGAGACAGAAAACCAGGTTCGAGGTACAAGAAGGGTTTATCCAAAAGAGTAGTCAGGGTACAGGCAAAAATATCAATTCAGGCGGCAGACAAGGAGATACGAGAAACAGGCAAAGGTCAATACACGGATAATCAGTAATAAGTAAGAAGTCACACCCAGGAACACAAGTCAATGGAACCTATAATTGGGCACTGAAGAAAGGGGCAATGGGGTTTAAATAGTCCAAGTCTTGGCGCCAAAATATTGACGCGCTGGCGTCAGACGCTGACGCACTGACGTCAGACGCTGACGCCAGCGTCCCCACGCTGACGTCTTGACGCCGGCGCCCGATTCTGACGCTGGCGTCCATTCCGTCGCCGACGACCAATCCTGGATTGAGAAGGCGCTGATGTCACAGGACGGCGCCCAGCAGGAGCCATGCGGTGGAGCAGAAGGTTGCCATCTTGGACGCCATCTTGGGTAAGAGTCGGAGTTTCCATTACAGTAGATCTATGAATAAAAAGCAATGCAGATGGATCTGAAACATACAAAGCTAGATAAGTTGTGAAAGGTACTATTGATTTTGAGTTAAGCTACAGAAAATGTAAGGAGAACTTAAAACTTGAGGCATATAGTTGGGCCTCCGACCTAAATGACAGAAGAAGCACAACAGGATATTGTTTTAGTCTATCCACAAATGGTGCACTGATTTCTTTGAAGTCAAAGAAACAACCCACAGTTACACTTCCTGTGAGGCTGAATATACAGCACTGGCTGCTACCACACAGGAAAGTTTATACCTTGAACATTTACTCAAAGAAATGGACAGTGAATGTCAATATGAGTGAACATTTTTGAAGATAATCAAGGTGCAATAGCTCTTGCAAAGAACCTAGTTTGCTGTCAAAGGTGCAAACATGTTGATATCAAATACCATTTTCTTAGATCTGTGCTAAGTGAGGGAAAAATAACTTGAGTGTTGTTCCACAAACAAAATGGTAGCAGATGTTATGCCTAAGCCAGTAACAAAGTTTAAACCAGTGTACTATACATTTATGCTAAATATGTATTTCTGTAATATGAGAGCAAGTGGGGGAGTTAAGCTATTTATTAATGCATGTGCTCTCATACAAATCTCATACTGATCTGATATTGATACAGTTTTATGTGACATGATCGTTGTCTGCTAATGCAGAAGTGTTAATTGTTAAATGTTAAATTGTTAATTGTTAATTGTTAAATGTTAAGTGTTAGGAGGGGACTGGTTGAAACGTGTTTCCAATACACTGTATAACTGTATTTGTTCTGTATTGACAAATAAAGAAACCTTGAATCTTATTAAAGTTATGTCTTCTTGAAACAAGAGAAGCATGGTGTATGTGTGCAGTTTCTCCTCTGTCTAAAGAAAGCTGCAGGCTTACATGACATTGAGTTAATGGTTATCCCATCTTTTAAAGATGAAGGAAACCCTTTCGGCGCAAAATCCCTCCCCCCTGTAGGCTCCCCTCCCTCCCCCGGGCAAATGCCCCTAAGTTGCTACTTACCCCTCGGCGGAGGTCCTCTCCTGTGGAGTTCGCAGGCGCCATCTTCTCCTGTGCGGTCTTCTTCCTGGATTCCCCAGCGTTTGGCGGCAGTAGGAGCATTTGCCGGTTCAGCGCTACTGCGCAGTAGAATACAGGAAGAAGATCGCACGGGAGAAAATGGCGCCTGTGAACTTCACGGGAGAGGACCTGCGCCGAGGGGTAAGTAGCAACTTAGGGGCATTTGCCCGGGGGGGAGGTAGGCCAGGAGGGGGGTTTGCACCGAAAGTGTTTCCTTCCTTTAAGCAGAATAGCAACAGAATGCCCCAATCACTTTATTTTCTCTTTATATTGCCAATTGGTGCAGGGGATGTCCTTTCTCAACAGGATTCCGATAGGAATTTACACATGTGTAAAAAAAATTATACTGAGCAGAATTACAGTACTGGGAAATTATTTGCCATTACATTAGCCTTTGAGGAATGGTGATCCCAGAAACCTGGAAAATGTCCAAACTCTCCAAAAGCAAAATCCTAAGTAAACTTGGTGGGTGCTCTTCTTTTCCCAGATTTAACTTTCATTATTTATTGCTCTGGCTCTAAAATCACAAAGGCAAATGCTCTCTCCAGAAGTTTCATTCATGAGGATCTAGATGTCAAAGACAAGGACACTATTCAGTGGTGTAACTAGAGTGTGCCGGGCCCCCCTGCAAAAAAATCTTCAGAGGGGCCCAGTACACTCTGATCCCCATCCTACACATACAATTTCATACAATACAAATTATATTTAATCTCTTGCAAGCATATGACAGGGCAACATTCAGTAAGTATTGTTTTTCTCACACTGACATTAATTTCTAAGTAATATTTAATGTATTTTCACATAATTCCCACATGACCAGAGCAAGACGAAAAACGTTTCATTTTAACAATAAGTTGGAAAACAAAAGCTTTTCCATCTCTGACTGTGTATAAGCAGTAGATATATGAACTAAATAAATATCATTTATAGTTTAAATAAACATCTTTGTGAAATCAGGGCTCATATGTTTCAAAAGCATTTATATCATGGGGCTGAAACCTCAACTGATCACATTTGTGGAGGCAATTGGAAGTTGTGCCAGTCTTAGATTACTGGGAACATTATAAAGTTTTTGTTTTCTAGTGGTAATATCTTGTTCCAGTATCAGCTCAAGTATCAAATTATTTGTTTCATTAGGCATAATAACGGTGTCTAATCTGAGCCTGAGTATATACAGTACGATGAATATTTATGGATTATTTTCTTCGGTATTTTGTATAATCCTCATTCAAAGTAGTAACAGCAGAGTAGCCTGTCCCTTTTTTCTTTTTTTGTTGATTAGAAAAAAAAATATATATAGATATATATACACAGCCACAACCAGGCACGGGCATAGTTCTTTAGATATATTCTACATGCCAATGACTATGTTCTCTGTAAAGAACAGTGTAGTATTTATAAATTAGGGCAATAATCCTTCTAGCAAAATAGAGATATTTCTGCACAATTAGGAAAGTGTCATAATACATTTTATTAAACTTAATTTGGAATATGCACCTTTTTATATAATCTACAGAAATGTGTCTATTTTCTTTGTGGTCTTGCTTTTTATTCTATTCCCTGGTGGGATTCTTATGTCCCCCACAAGGTGGCATCATTGTCCTAATGAGGAAATATCAAAGGCCTTAAACATCTCGGTTTGCATTTGTTCTAATTTCAAAGCCTCAACACAAAGCAAGTTAGATTATTATGATAGATTTAGTCTCTGGCAACTTTTGTTCTAATAAGCAGAGGTGTAAATTTCCCAGCTAATGCAAAATGACGTGAAAATTGTAGTGTAACAAACCACAAAATGCTGGCAAGGAATATGATTAATTGAGAAATGGGAGCCATTTACAGAAAAAGAGCATTCATATATAAAAATGAAAAAGTGTATTCTTTCAGAATAGTTTATACAGTGCAAGATCAATCCATCAGTCCAGAACACCCCTAACACACATAATTAGAATCACCCACCACCCTTAAAATGCCCTTAGAAACAATCAGGCTTTTTGGGGTGGGAAGGCCACAGCTTTATTATAAAGTGAAATAAGATGTGTACCTAAAATTAGTAATGTGTAGTACGGTTGCCACCTGTCCAGATTTCACCCAAATTAGGAAATCTGGACAAGACACTGAAGTGAATGACATGACGATTAGCCAATTGCCAATTGCCACTTCACAAGCCCGACTCCCGACATCACCGGCCTGCCCCCCAACTATACCGGGCCGCCCTCCTTCGTTACCAACCTCCTTTTTTCTATTTGTGTTGTATTATTCAATCATGGTGCTTAAGTTGTTTAATATAGCAGGGCCAAGTATTCATATAATAGTTATAATCCAAAAATGTAAAGATAAAAAGTCATCTTTTTACAAAGCAGAAGGTAACAATACAAGCCATCAGTTTGATCAACATTATCAGGTAAATCAGGGGGGTTCCCCTTGGCCTCCTCTCTGGGTTAGAGGGTATGTAATAAGTAAAGTTTCCCTGTTACTATTTGTAAAGTTTTTGCAATTTACTATCATTTTTATGACTGGGAGCAAGTCTCTGTATGCCTCTTTATTTGCATGAACAGATATTTTTGGGGTTTTTTCCTGTAAATTTATTTTCAGTCTTTAAACGCCTGGAAATTATTGTGGTTGTACACTTGCTTGAGAAAGACGTGGGAGCCCCAAAAGTGTAGCATGGCCTTAAATACAAGTTGGATTTCGAAATCATTACCATGTACAACTTTATATGCACTTATTTGATATATCAAATTTGAGTTGTAGCAACCAAAATCAGTGAACTTACCTATAGTGCTCTGCCATTCTCCAGCAGCACTTATTTCACGTATTTGTCTACGTTCAAATTTTATATGTCCAAAATATCCATAGATTTCATCACAGATTCCTCTAAGATGGCTATGTGTTCCACCATTGGTTTACAAAGAGGTGGAAGGCAAAAGAAAATAACAAAGGGGTAAATTAGGGGTCAAAGGGGGAAAGACAAAAATGAAGAAGAAATCCAAAAGAGGAAATAGACCAGTAAACAGCATCAAGAAGGGGATGGGGAAATGGGTGGAAAGGGGTAAAGGGGGAAATGAGTGTGGGAAATGGTCTGGAAGGAAAGAAGAAAACAAAGAAAAAGAAAGTAAAGGAACATAAAAGAAGAATGAGAAGAATGGAGGAAAAACAATGTGTAAATGAGTAAATAAGGAAAGGAGAGAAAGATGGAAAGCAAAACTGGCACACTGAGAAAAAAGACTAGAAAAGCATGAGCCAAGAAAAGGAGAAAAAGACAAGAAATGAGGTGTTGGAGAGAAAGGAAAAAGAAGAAAGCGCAGACATTTTAGTGAGAAAAAACAGGAGGGAATAGCAAAGACCAAAAGCAGAAAGAAATGATAAAAGATTGGGTTGATTGCCAGGATGCCCGATGGCACTCCCGTCTCCATCAGCGTCATCTCCAAAATGGCAGCGCCCCTGACCCATGTGGGCCAACGCTGGCGCCCTGATGCCGGCATGATGACGCTGGCGTGAACTTTGAAAATAAAAGGACTTCCAGGTCACGGGTTCGATAGTTTCAGGTAACATTTCTTGTACTGTGTTAGCCCGTTTAAACAGTTATAGGGTAGAACTTTTGATCATAAATCATATCATAAAAGAAAAAATGTATCATAAAGAAAGTGGTGTAAAGGTGATACATTTATTGGCTAACTAAGATGATAATAACAGCAAGCTTTCAGAACATAGCAGTTCCTTCTTCAAAGCTGATTGCAAAGAAGCAATTTTGGCACTGATATATATACAGTATTTTGTTTACAAAAAACTAAAAACAAAATTATGCTTATGTGTTGTTTCTCCTTTTGTCCCTCACAGTTTTTTTGTAAACGAAATGCTATAAAATTTAGATTTTATAGTAAAAAAAAAACCTCAACTTTTTTGAGTTTTTGCCATTCAGACTTAATAAATAAATAACCTCCTAAATGTGGCATCTGCAGGTAAAGCTTGGTAGCAATCAAGATTATGGATGCATTTCTAGTCTCAGAGTGGCTATTCTAAAATTTGAGGATATTTTATAACAATGAATTTAAATATTCAATAAGAATTTTTTTTTCACAAGGTTCTAAAAGGGGAACACATTTCTAATTCTAAGCAATCTTTTAATATAATTTAGTTCAATGGTATGAAGATGTTTTTATGAATGTAATTACTCTTTCTGACCTGGCTTTTAAAACACTGTTGTAGAAGACAAACCTGCAAAGCAGCATTGTCGGATCTTGAATCTGGACAGGAGAAGAGCTGACTTTTAATATATATTCAGAACCAACAGTGCAGAAAGGGACAAACAAATTACATGTACTAAAATATCTAAATACTAAATAGCTTTAAAACCAAAATACATAAATAAAAAACTGGAGTTGCCCTTTAATAATGTATTGCTTCACTTTATTATGTATTTAAAATGTAACAAATTACAGTACCTTGACAAACGTATGGTAGCCTAACATTTGTACAACAATAAGCAAACATTATGGGACACTAGCATTAAATGATTGGTAGCACTTGTGGAAATTAGAATATGAATTGGGCCTGACTATGTGAACTTACCAGCTCAGGGAAAGATACAGCAGACAATTCCTGAGCTCTACATCTGTAGATATTAACGGGGGAATGTAATAAAAGTCGCTAATGGAAAAACTATTCGCAATGCGAAAAGTTATGCCTTTGCGCGAACAAATTTTGCTTTGTGCGAATTTAATATAGCTTTTGCGAGCCCGGAAACTGTTTAGCGACCACTTCCGACAGTGAAAGACCGTTTGCGAATGTTATAGTTTGCGCCAATGCGCAGTCAATGTAATAAAACTTCTTACTGAAAAAGTCGTTATGTTTGCTCCAAAAGATTACGACACATTCAAGCACTTCTTATGAGTGCACAATTAAAATTCGCAATGCTCAATTAAAATTCGCAATGCGCAATTAAAATTCGCAATGCAGTAACAGTTTAAGGAACAATATTACATTGCGAGATGTGGATTTTTAGTCTTATTGGTGCGAATTGTTTTGCTCTTTGCGACTTTTATTACATTCCCCTGTATCTCTCTAAATTGTTTGCAAGTTAGTAGCAGATATACAGCTGGGAAGATGCACCAACCTGGAACAAGAGATGGAGAAAACAAACTGTCAGTTCAAATAACAAAACTTAGAAAAGTAGATATAAATGATTTGCAAGAAACCCAACCTTCCACACAGCCCAACTACCTAGCCATAGACGGGGCTCATACCCAAAAAGTCCCTGCAGTCCCTGCTTCAGCCCCTCAAGACTCTATAATGAGACTGAAGTTTTACTGTTTCAATGATAATTTAAAGTTGGCTTTCAGGGCAGGATCAACATTCCCACTAGCATACAATAAACTATTGAAGTTGGCGTATAGATAGATCCACCCAGAAAAAAACAGGAAATGGAGAACGAGTAATCATAGATACACCACAGCATGGCTTGCAGGTAATCAAACTGCAACCAAACCAAATACAGGAATGGCACCAACCCAGAGATTCTCCAAATTTGGACAGAGGCAAACCATCCTTCGGAGCCCCAATGAGAAGCAGACTGAGACTACTACCTCTCCCCCAGGATACAATTTCAGCAGTCACAGTAACCCCCCCCCCTCCCACACACACACACACATAATCAGCACAGTAAAAGCAAGTTAACAGCAACTGCAGAACTGGATGAATGAATATAACTTGATTTGCATATGGGAATTTTGACTTTTATTTAAGTACTTTGCACTTCCACATCCCATACCTGTACTTTTTGGTTATGCAACACCAAAGGAGGTATGAAAACATCTGGTGGTCATGTCACAAACTAAACGTTTAGTACTTTATAAAAGTAATCCAACAGGCAACACAGATTCCAGTGAAGTTAACCTTAGAACTGGCGGCACTGAATATCTTCCTATGTCAAATCGAAAAAAGTGCCAGATTTAGTACTCCAACCAAGACAGAAAAAGCTAGCAGCAACCTCTGGCACCAATGGGAATTGTGGATTAACCTAATAGCCTATTCCCAAAATACAACCCAGTAATTACCCACATGATAACAGGTCAGATATCAAAAACAAATTATACCCAACCTGCGTTTGCAGTGACCACATAGTGGGTTATGTAATAAAAGGTACTAAGTTTGCCCAGGAGCAGTAACACACAATCAATCAACAGGTAGAATTTACTGGTACCTGTTTAAAAGTAAACATCTTAGTTGCTATGGTTTACTGCTCCTGGGCAAACTTAATGCCTTTTATTATATATTAGGGTCAGTGAGCAGACTCCCAACCACAAGACCTTATTCCCTCCCCCTAACCAGCCTACCTTCTTTTACTACTATATACAGTGTCGGACTGGGCCGGGGTTAAACCGGGAAAAAACCTGGTGGGCCCCAGCCCTCATGGGCCCTGTCGGCGAAGACAGGGTCGCTAGACATAGGATAGCCAGCGCTCCGCCCCTGCCCGATCATGTAAGAAAGGCCAGGCATGATACTTGAAGCAGGTACGCGCCCGTGGTGAGGGAGGGATAGAGGGAGCCTGTTTTGCTTTATAAAAATATATCACAACCCAACCCACACTATCACACAGAATAGGTCAATGTTACTTTAATAATTATATGCAAAACGTTTCATCAAAATCAATAAGAGTTGTTTATTAAATTAATTAGTACACATAGTATTAAGGCAAACAACTGTTTAAGTATATTATAATAAAAGAGCGAACATCAATACATCACCGGATATTGTAGCATCACTCCACGGCTGGGGATTCCTGCAAAGGAGGAGAATTCTCTCTCTGAATGAGTCTAGCGGCCGCGTTTAGAACAGATTGGAGTTGTGAAAGGTGACTTGTTGGAATACCTGTGAGGAGTAAGTTGCAGTAATCAAGGCAGGAGATGATGAGAGACTGAATCAGTGTTTTAGTTGATTCTGAACTGAGATAGGGTCGTATTCGAGCAATGTTGCGCAGTTGAATACGGCAAGATTTTGCCAGTGTTTGAATGTGTGGTGAAAAAGACAGATGAGAGAAGATGACTCCTAGGCAGCGTGCCTGTGTGGTGGAATGAAAGGTGGTGTTGTTTACGGTGAGTGATATCTGAGGGACAGGGGAAGATCTTGGAGGAAATATAATGAGTTCTGTTTTAGAAAGATTCAGTTTCAGGTGGCGCTGTGACATCCAGGAGGAGACAGCAGAGAGACAGTCTGTGACTTGGGAAAGGACAGAATTAGAAAGATCAGGAGTAGACAAGTAGAGTTGGGTCATCAGCATAAAGGTGATACTGAAGTCCAAATGATTGAATACGTTTTCCTAGTGAAGTTGTATATAGCGAGAACAGCAGGGTGCAAAGAACTGGATAATGGATCTTTTCGTAATTTGGATCTTCATACCTTAAGTCTACTTAGAAAATCATGAATGTATTAAATAAGCCAATGGGCTGGTTCTGTTATTAATAAGGATTCGTTTGGATCAAGTACAAGGTATTGTTTTATTATTACAGAGAAAAAGCAAGTTGGTTTTAAAAAATTTTGATTATTTGGATAAAATGGAGTCTATGGGAGATGACCTTTCTGTAATTTGGAACTTTCTGGCTAATGGGTTTCCGGATAACGAATTCCATACATGTACAAGTTTTTGTCCTAGTATTACAGAAAAAAAAAACAGAGAAAAAGTCTTAATATTCTGGTTCTGGAGCTTTTTGAATAGCAGTTTTCCAATTAATACTAATAGACCTCCCTTTGCACCATTCCTGAAAGGACTTTAGGACTGCACAGCAAACATGCCTTTCCTTCAAAAAGCAATATATAATTTTTCAAAGCTCCTCTGACATTCCTGATATAAGCATTCTGATCATTTTATTATTACAAAAAAGGAATAAATCAATATGTTTTTGGAGAAAGAGGAATACTGTTAGTTAAAGGCTTTCATAAAAAGTAGCCTGAAGAATAGAAATAGAATGCAAGGAACTATTCTTGCAGTGGGTCAACAATGAAATGAATAAAAGAAATGAACGCTGAAGGTTTCTCATTCCAGCAAACAAATAATTTGTGAGCAATCTGAGCTCAAACCACAAATAGAACCAAGAATTAAATGCGCCCCTAGCTGACCAGCATATACATATATCATTGGTCTGGTGTAATGAAGATTACCTGATAAAGATCACAATATGACAGTTTTCCTTTTGCATTGGCTGCTGAACAGCCAGAAACTGTTTTCTAAGGCCAGCCAACTATTGATCCAGTTCCCTCCTGTCAGTGATGCAGTTAATGGGAATTCCACAGGCAAATAAAAGCTACATTTTGTCTTCATTTTCATCTGAAATATGAGCTGGTCTTTTGTACTCTAGTCATTTATTACTCATTTTCTTTTATTGATGTTTATGAGCTGAAACATAAAATGATTCTCAAATGCAGTTTAATTGAGGCAGCAGTTGACATTGTGACCATGATTACTGATGCTTCATAAACTGCATTAAGCCTGCAAAACAAGGTTTGGTTTCGCTGGTTCTTTGGTAATCTTTTACTGTGTCACTGTTTTTAAAATTGAATTACAGAGAAAGAAACATATACCTCTTTCTCTCGATAGCAGATAAACTAAGGTACTATGATGACAGTCAGTGGTGGCAGGTTGACGTTAGGTGCAAGGTTCTTGTATGGTAACGTTACATGGAAGATTTACTGTAAGTAGTTTTCAGCTTTCCATACCAGCACACATTGCTTCATGCTTTCTAATATACTATGGAAAAATAACAAGATTTTGAATAGACCAGCAAAGTGCCTAAACCAAAGTACAGTAGGTAAATAATTATGCTTCAGATTTCCTTTTAATGACACTTAAAAAAATCAGTTAGCCTCTCTCTAGTTTGATCAGTTAAACAATGTATGCTGATGTGTTAGGTTAAAATGTTCATATTATATTCTATAACATGGAGCCCCTCCTCAGGAGTATGAAGTGGATGGTTATATGGCTGAAATTCTAACTTTATATTTTCCAGAGATGTCCTCGTTTATTTGTTTATACGATCTGCAGCAAGGTGCAATAAAGCAAGTATGAATTGTTTCACTGATGGACCAGCAACCATAAACTCGAGGAAATATCTAGGAAGTGCTCTTACAATGCTAATATGCAATAAAAATATGAGATTGCAACAGCTAGCAGAAAGCAGCCTGGACTTCTCTCTGCATGAAGATACAGCAGAGAGAGAGTCAATTTTAGTGGTACTTATGACATTGTAGTCACATCATATTGCACTCAGTGTCTAATAATACAATATTATGGGGCAGATTCACTAAGGGTCGAATTTCGAAGTTAAAAATACTTCGAAATTCGACCCTCGAATTGAAATCCTTCGACTTCGAATATCGAAGTCGAAGGATTTAGCGCTAAACATTCGATCGAACGATCGAAGGATTTTTCGTTCGATCGAACAATTAAATCCTTCGAATCGAACGATTTAAAGGATTTTAATCAAACGATCGAAGGAAAATCCTTCGATCAAAAAAAGCTGAGCAAGCCTATGGGGACCTTCCCCATAGGCTAACATTGACTTCGGTAGGTTTTATCTGCCGAAGTAGGGGGTCGAAGTTTTTTTTAAAGGGTAAGTACTTCGACTATCGAATGGTCGAATAGTCGAACGTTTTTTACTTCGAATCTTTCGATTTCGTTCGACTTCGATCGAATTCGATCGAATTTAACCAATTCGATGGTCGAAGTACCCAAAAAAAACTTCGAAATTCGAAGTTTTTTTTATTCTAACCCTTCACCCGAATTTAGTGAATCGGCCCCTATGTTCTTGCCACCACTTTTTTTTTTAACATAGTAACATTAGGGGGCACATTTACTAATGGTCGAATATCGAGGGTTAATTAACCCTCGATATTCGACCGTCAAAGTAAAAATGAATGTTATACATTAGGGGGCACATTTACTAATGGTTGAACATCGAGGGTTAATTAACCCTCGATATTCGACCGTCAAAGTAAAATCCTTCGACTTCGAATATCGAAGTCAAAGGATTTACCGCATTTCCTGCGATCGAACGATTAAATCCTTTGAATCGAACGATTCTAAGGATTTTAATCCATCAATCGAACGATTTTCCTTCAATCAGAAATTTGTTAGAAAGCCTATGGGGACCTTCCCCATAGGCTAACATTGATGTTCGGTAGGTTTTAGGTGGCGAAGTAGTTGGTCGAAGTTTTTTTTAAAGAGACAGTACTTTGACTATCGAATGGTCAAATAGTTGAACGATTTTTAGTTTGAATCATTCGATTCTAAATTGAAGTCGAAGTAGCCAATTCATTGGTCGAAGTAGCCAAAAAAACTATTCGAAATTCGTAGTATTTTTTCTTCTATTCCTTCACTCGAGCTAAGTAAATGTGCCCCCACATGTCAACAAAAATTTTTTTTTGGGAAAGGGGCATATAAAACTGTAAAAGGTGTGTAATGCAGAGATTATACTTTCTTCTCTAATCCGCATAAAACATACTCTCGTATTGATCATATCTTTTTGTCACAAACATTGCTGCCAAACTTGATTGCGGCAAAAATTTTGCCAATAGCTTGGTCTGATCATTCCCTAGTCTCGATGGACCTAAGGTCATTAATAAGTAAACCTTCTCGTTATAGATGGCGATTGAATGACGCACTTCTAGCAACTCCCCAGCTACGTTCGCAAATTGAATGTGCTATAAAACAATATTTTGATCTAAATCAAGGTACAGTCTCTTCACCTATAACATTATGGGAAGCTCACAAATCTGTAATAAGGGGAGAGTTAATAAGTATAGCGAGTTCCCGTAAAAAGCAGAAAAAAGCGAAAATTCAGGAGTTGCATAACAGATTACAGTATTTGGAGTTTCAAAACAAAGCGAATTACTCCTCCAGATTACAAACTGCTATAATAGATACTAAACGGGAACTTGACCTACAATATACCCTTGATGTGGAAAATTCTTCTCAATGGCAGATTAATAGACGTTACTGTAGAGGTAATAAACCGGACACCCCATTAGCCTGTACTTTACACTCAGCTATGTCCCCGAATATTCCCCTACATAAAATTCGTACTAGAACTGGGACAATTACAGGCAATCCGGAAAAAATCTTGCAGGAATTTACGGAATTTTACTCCAAAATTTATCAGGAGCCACCCAAATTCGATGACACCCAAGCAGATGCGTTATTTGCAAATTTGTTCTATCTCCAGAACAGAAACAAATAATATTACAATTGAAGAAACTTTGTTAGCCATTAACTTGCTTCCAAACTCTAAAACGCCTGGCCCAGATGGTTATTCCATATTATATTATAAAAAATTTGCTCCACTGCTATCTCCCCATCTTACAGTCATGTTTAACAAATTATTGGAAGGAAATAAAATGCACCTGGATTCTATATTGGCCCAGATTGCATTGATTCCAAAACCCAACAAAGATCTCCTAGATTGTGGCAGCTATCGTCCCATCTCCATACTAAATAATGATGTTAAGATTTTAGGTAAAATAATGGCCACACACTTAAATTCATTTCTGGCGAATTTGATACACTAGGACCAAGTTGGTTTTGTTCCCAACAGGGATGGTGGAGAAAATATAAGGAGATTGATACAACTAATATACACTCTCAATTCTTCCAACACTCCAGCGCTCTTACTCTCATTAGATATACAGAAAGCGTTTGATACCGTTACCTGGGATTATTTGTACTATATATTGAAAAAGTGGAACTTTGGAGATAAATTTATTCTGTTGATTCAAGCATTATATGACACTCCACAAGCTTTCTTGAAATGGGGCCCCTTTCCCTCTGATGCCATTACGCTACATAGAGGGACGCGACAAGGCTGCCCTCTTTCGCCATTGCTGTTTATATTAGCTATTGAACCCTTAGCAGCATTAATAAGACAGACCTCGAATATACCTGGAGTACTGATAGGGCGACTAGCTCATAAGCAAATGCTATTTGCAGATGATATGTTATTGACGATTACAAAGCCACTTTCATCTTTGCCTCACCTATTTAACATCCTTCATATCTTTGGGGTTATCTCAGGTCTAAAGATAAATCCGACAAAATCCGAAGCCCTAGCCTTAGGAATTAGTCAGATGCATAAAAAACTAATTCATCTCAATTTTGATCTGCAATGGAATGATAAATATTTGATTTATTTAGGGATTAGAATAACTCCAAAACTCGAAGACCTGTATCATCCCCATCTTTGGACAGACATTGAGAAGATGCTTTCTAGCTGGTCCAATCTATATATATCATGGTTTGGGAGGATAAATACAGTCAAAATGATGATCCTACCTAAAATATTATATCACTTTCGTATGTTGCCAATTGAGGTCCCAAAATATGCCTTAAACAAAATGCAATCCAGACTCACAAAATTTATCTGGAATGGGAAAAAATCGAGATTATCACAAAAAACACTTATTACACCTAAAAACAAAGGCGGTTTGGGTGTTCCTGATTTACTCATCTATTACCAGGCGGCACAAATCTTACCGTTAATTCATTTTTATAGACCCACTCCTCCGTTATGGACTCAAATAGAAACTGAACTACTAAAACCAATCTATCCAACGGTACTTCCGTGGCTCCCCAAACAAGACAGACCCAATACCTTCACTCCTGTTCTCAAAATGGCTCTGGCTGTATGGGACTATGTTACGCAAAAAACACCCCTAGCTTCCCCCCATTGTCCAGCAATGCCTATATTTGGAAATCCTGCTTTTGTCCCGGGCCTACGAAAATCCGATTTCCACAGGTGGGAAGCGCATAATATGTTGTATGTGACTCGATTCTTAGGCTTACAGGGTATTGTAAAATGGGATACTATAGTTCTGCAACATTATTCGCCTGGAAGTGAATATTTTAGATATTTTCAGATCAATCATTTTCTTACCAAAGTGCTTAAAGGATGCAACAATGTTTTATCTTTGACTGTGTGGGAACAACTGTGTATTAAATTTACATGTAGTAGTGGAATAATTAACTTACTATATAAAGACATTTTAAATGCCTCCCTGTTTTTCCCCCCAACTTATTTTAAACAATGGGAGAAACAGCTAAATATAACAACAGAACCCGTTTTATGGCAACAATCTTGGGAAATTACGCACAAAAGTTCAATTAATCTACTGGCACAAGAAACACAATATAAAGTACTATCTGGTTGGTATATGGTACCTACTAAGCTACATAAATACTACCCTAATTCTAGCCCGTTATGTTTTCGGAATTGTGGACTAGAGGGTTCGATGTTGCATGTATGGTGGCACTGTAGGGAGACGTCTAAATTTGTGTCCAGGATACTCACTTTAATAGATTCGATCATGGGTGTTAATCTTCGAAAAGATCCCCTGATTGTGCTGTTAAATACAAAAATTCCAGTATCATGTAAATATACACGAAAATTGATACAGTTTATCTTCATAGCAGCAAAACAAACCATTGCTGCCTCTTGGAAAAAACGTACCATTCCTATAACTATGTTCCGCCATAGGATGAACTGGATAATGATTAATGAAAGAATGTTAAGTATAACAACTGATAACTATACTATTTATACCAAGATCTGGACGCCTTGGATATCTTATACTACTATGTAATATCGACATATAACTGAGAAATTTTTCCTATATGTGTGTAGCTTACTTCCCAACCTGATTAAGCACATTAGATCGAGTTGAAGCCTATATGTCTATGACTTACTCTTATTTAGCACTATTTCAGGAGAACGTGATATTTGACGATGGAGAAAAACTCAGCTGTAGACTGTTTTGTTTGTTAGTTAAAAACTTTATTGGTATGTGATATAAAAATGGTACATCATCTTTTACTCTAACTGATTGTAATGCTGGTGCTTCCCTCTGTGTAGGTGAACGCCTGTTATCTGAAAAAGAAAAAAACAAGAAAAATGGTTACTTCGCAATGTACTTGAATATAATGTTGTAAACCAATAAAAAAGTTTTGAAAAAAAAAAGGTGTGTAATGCACCAAAAAAAAACCTGGTAAAATAACATGACTGGCCATAAAAAGGGCGGATACCAGAGAGGACAGGATCTCAAAAGTAAAGACTGAGTGGACACAATGTGAAGGGAAATATTGCAACCTTTTAAGAATTGCATAGAATTTGGGAATTTCATCATCTACAGTGCATAATATAATTAAAAGATTCAGAGAATCCAGAGAAATCTCTGTGTGCAAGGGAAAAGGCCAAAAGCCAATACTGAATGGTAGTAATCTTCAGTCCATATTATCAAGCAGAGAAATGAAAAATAGAGAAGCATTTTTGATCCTGATCTCGCTAGAATTAAAGTTTTTTTTCACAATTTCTCACATTTATTATTTCTTGCTTTAATTTTTCTGTCCAGGGCCCCCCTTCGGACCCCCCTACTGCGCCGCAGAGCCGCCGCAAACGCCTGCAATATGGTTTTCATGCAGGTGAGGCAGGAAGGAGCCTGCAGATCACAGGTCTGGGTGCCGATCTGGGCCAGTGGGGCCCACAAGAGCCGGGGGTGTCCTGGGGTCCCGCTGGCCCAGTCTGACCCTGGACTTGATATGGTATAACAATCCAAGTTTGGAGTTTGTATATGCAATCCAACTTGAGAATTCTCAAGGACCCTTGATAATTCTCAAGTAGTACAAATATTTCCATTTAAACCAATGATCCGGTGTTCATTGATTTACATGGATCTAAGCCGGAAAATTAAATAAGAATCCTTTATAAATGGAAAAAATGCTGGATCTGCAGAAGAAATACTTCTTTTCCCAAGAAGGTCGAGCTCATGTAAAGTGTTCTGAATCTGATCTACTCTTAAGAATCACAGTTTTTAGTTGATGGGAATTTTGTGAGGCTGTACATTGCACTTTCTGTTATTTATCTATTTAATTATTTATTTATATATTTGTCCACGCCAGCTAATTCTACTATCAGAGCTGTGTGCAACAATAATGCAATCAAAGCCATCTTCCCTTCTGCTTTTTTGCTGTTAATACAATAGCTTTCAGCATTATTTTCCCTTGTAGACTAAATTTTAATTAGCCTATGTGTCTGAGAAACAATTTTTCCAAACAGCAAGAAGGGAGGCAGAGAAAATCAATTCATTTGTAGAATTGTAAGTACAATCAATACCGCAGGAAGTATTTTTATAAGCAGTTATTAACTCATAAGCTACAGTATATCTCATTGCATTTCAACAACAGCTGAGGTCTCCATTTTACTCTAGAGACTCCCGCAGGTTCTATTATGAGAATCATAAATAATATGTGCTAATGAGATATGAATTGATTATGTTGGAAAAGCTGACATTTTCATCCATCATTCTAAATGATGTTTAACAATGGATTACCAGCCAGTAATTCCTCTGATATGAGATTAAATAAAATAGCAGGCTGTTTCAGAAGGCTAGCTCTAGGAGATGGCAATAAATCTGCTCAATTACTGTATTACCAATCCGTTTTTCACTGCTAAGGATATTATTATTTCATTTAGACTTGTTCATGCATCATAGATTATTTTATTTCAGTCAGTCAATGAGGAAAACCACAGTATTCCATTCACTGAGCTTCAGTAAACTATGATTTGAGAGAATACTGTAAATATTGTTCAGAAGGCCGCAAGCTCATAATAAAAAGGTTAGCTGGGGATAGGGTTCATAAGAGTGAAATGCTCTGTTTGTTTCTGGAATGTAGGCCTTGTTACCTTCAATTGAAGCTGCAGCAAAGCATAACACAAAAACATCTCTTTGCTCCCTTCCCCCCAGAAAATAGTCAAATAACCATTAAAATCTCCGGATTGTATAAAATGCAATGTATAATTCAGAAACTGAAGTTTTGTCTTTCTGTGAGTTAGTTTTCTCCACAAAAGGCAAGCATAGAATAAATTCCAAATTACAACACATAAAACCACCCATCAAGAAGAAAAGAGAGAAAGCTGAATGTATGGTTGTATGGAAACTATGGTAATACTTGTAGTTTGCAATCAATGGTAACACATTCTTTTTGGTCCTCAAACTTCAAAACCTCGAGACCTAAGGGTTTATTTATCAAAGGGCGAATTTGAGAATTTTTATACCTTGAATGAACTCGAATGAACTCACAACTCGAACGGTATGTCGAACTTGAATGAAAAAACTTGATTCAGTGAGTTTGGGGTTAACAACCCTTAACTCTAATTAATCGAGTTTTTGGTGAAAAAAAACAGTTTTGAGCGGTTCAAGGCACTTTCATTGAGTCCTACATGACAATGACGTGGTTTTAGATGGTGTATTTTTGGATTTGAGCTATTTCCAGGGTTTGGGTATAATAATAATAAATCTCTTAAATTAGATTTTTTTGAAAAAAATATTACTTTTTTTAGACCTTTGGGTGATAACTCGAAAAAATTGAGCAATTCGGGAGTAAAATCTGAAAAATTCATATGATTCAAGTTTTCTCTTTTTTGAGTTATTTTATTGATAAATTAGATAAAATCGGGGATGGGAGTTTGGTCGATCTTGGTTTAATAAAAATTTGAGTTTTAGTAAATAACCTCCAAAATCAGGCACTGTTGTACTGTTGATGATTTGTTCTGTACAGCAGTGTTGCCACCCCCTGACCTGCTCCTTGCTTACCTTCTTGGAGTCGGAGAAGGTCTCACTAGTGCAGAAAGCACTTTTTTCTAAAACAGAAATTTGTCTCTTGAAGTTACCAGAGGCGGCTTTTTGCCACCCCTTGTAACTTGCTACTGAAATGTCTGTCAAAGGTAAGGTTCTCATGGCTTTGGTTCTGCTTGCCCCCATTTAGACTAGAACGTTCAGCCCTTAAAATTATCATGAAGTGCTAATCCTGGAGAAAACCCATACAGTTATCTAGCTAAAGCTAAAATGCTGTTATAGGTGTAGGAGGGTAACGTTTTTGCACAGCTTTACATCAGGCAGTCCCTCAAGGGTTAAGCCAAGAGCTGGTTCAATTTTGCAATTAGAAGAAGGATCTGTTTCCTTATTCAGGTCAAAGTGTTTCCTTGATATTTCACTATTGGATAGTACAGATTTCCATAAACTTTGAAAAGGAAAACGATCATGTGCTCTTTGGGGGTGGTTGGTGCCAGAAGAGCCTGAGGTGGAGGTAAGCCTAGGGTTGCTACCTTTTCATCTGCCCAACGGGGCAGGTGTCATTTGGGGCAGACCTGGTGACGCTGGATGTGGGACAGGTAATGTCACTGGGGGCGGGACTGATGATGGCGCTAAAAGATTGTCCTGTCTGGATTTCCAAATTAGGCACTTTTTACTTTTTTTTGTATTCTTTTCTATGCCTAGTGCCAGCATTACTTTTTATTCCTTACAGGCTTTTTTGGATACATTGCACAAGAGCTGGCTCTTACCAGCATCTGAGATATCCTTCTAAAAAAAAGTGGTAGTTATGAGTAAAACTGATAAGAAACAAAGAGATTGCTTGCTTGCCAGTGTGCATCCCTCTCAACTTGTAAAAACAGATAGAGGGACAAAAATATCTAATGTGCATATTTTTTGACCACTCCCATTTTGTGGCCACACCCTAAATACCACATCCATTTTACACAATTTGGAAGCTTATGGAAAGTTTGAACACATTTCTGAGGGTTTTAGATACATGTTATGTGTTTAATAGAAAATACACGTTTCTCAAATAGTTACAATTGTATCTTTGCCTCTTTAATTAAATTTCAAAAACTTTGTATCTTTTTCTGGTATCAGTGCCAGAAAGAGATCAGAGAGAAAGTCGGAACATATTAATAAGACTCCAGGACAGCGGGCTGAGCTGTCAAAATCTAAAAACGGGTCAGTTGAGAGGTATGAGAAAAAGTACTGTTATTTTTCTTTCCCAGTACAGGTTTAGACTTGTGCATCCGCAGTTTCTAAAAATATTTACTGTACTGGCCTTATAAGTAGAAAGAGTTAGGGGCAAATTTACCTAGGGTCGAATATCGAGGGTTAATTAACCCTTGATATTCGACCGTCAAAGTAAAATCCTTCGACATCGAAGACGAAGGATTTACCGATATTCCTACGATCGAAGGAATAATCGTTCGAGCGATTCAAAGGATTTTAATCCATCGATCGAAGGATATTCCTTCGATCAGAAAATTGTTAGGAAGCCTATGGGGACCTTCCCCATAGGCTAACATAGGCCTCGGTAGGTTTTAGGTGGCGAACTAGGGGGTCGAAGAATTTTTTAAAGAGACAGTACTTCGACTATTGTATAGTCGAATAGTCGAATAGTCGAACGATTTTTAGTTCGATTCGTTCGATTCGAAGTCGAAGGTCGAAGTAGCCCATTCGATGGTCAAAGTAGCATTCGAAATTCGAAATATTTTTCCTCTATTCCTTCACTCGAGCTAAGTAAATAGGCCCGTAAGAGTATCCAATGTGCCTTCCTAGAATAAAATGTATAGTGCAGCTCATGTTGCATTCCTAACCTATGACTGTGGGTAGGGAATTTCACAACTATTGATGCACAAATCTGTTTCATTTTGCTTCACCAGACAATTTGCAAGATGTATTGAAGTCAATGGGTGTGTTGTCACTGCAACTTTTTTTCCGTGGTGACTATTTTTCACAGAGATTTTTTTCTGCTCAGATTATAATGCAGTCTATTGGCATTTTTTCACTGTACTTTTTCCGCATCAACCACTATTTAACACCTTATAAATAGCTGAAAAAACCTATGCTTCAAAGAGGCCACACAGTATGTACATGTTGATAGGTGCCTGTCAATAAACCGCAAAGCTGCAAGAGGAATAAAGGGTCAGTTTTCAACCCTTTCTGCATTTGGACTTAAAGGGGTGGTTCGCACTTTAGTTAACTTTTAGTATGTTATAGAATGGACAATGCTAAGCAACTTTTTTTATTTTGTATAGTTTTTTAAGTATTTGCCTTCTTTTTTAATTTATTGTCATTGCTACTTTTTATTACTCATCTTTATTTTCAGACCCTCTCCTATTCATATTTGTACCTTATGCAAATCAATGCATGGTTGCTAGGGTAATTTGGACCCTCAAATACTGTAAAATGCCGAAGTGCAGAGGCTTAGAAAGCTACATTTGCAATTAAACATAAAAGGAACAAAACCATATGAAGTTGTGAGAGTAGGTAATCAGGGGCGGATTAATGCCTAGGCTACCCTAGGCTTTAGCCTAGGGGCCCATTAGTGGTAAGGGCCCATGAGTTTCTTACTGCAAATTTTTTTATTTTTTTTAAATTTTAAAAAAAAAATCACCAGGTCAGTGGTAGAGCTACCAGGGGTGCAGTTGTACCAGGGCCCATGCCGCTGCACCCCCGATGGGGCCTGCGTCCCTGAAGAGAAGTTACTTGCATTTGAGTGCGTCTCTGCGGCGCATTGCGTATGACGTCACCAACTGCGCCTGAGGCTGATTGCTTCCAGTCGGCCCTCACCATGAAAGTAGCCAGCAGCAGGAAGCTGGTCTCCCCCACCAACGTCACGCGCTGTTAACTTTGAGAGGAGCGAATACATTCCAGGAGGTAGGCAGGAGCTATGAGGGGAGGGGGAGTACCTGCCTAGCAACTGGCTTCCTCCAAAAAAAATTTTGTCAGAGTGTGCAGGGGAAAAAAAAACTGTGCGAGTGATGTATGATGAGTGTGTGTGTGTGTGTGTCTCCTACATGGTGTGCACATTTATTACAACAACAGTGCGTTCCCCTGGCTGGAAGAGAATGTAGATAAGTGCCTGCTTCCTTCAGTGCACCAGTGAGGTAATATGGCAGGCGGAGACTCCTGTTCCTGTGCTGGCTGATTTGAAATATGGCGCCTTTGATATCGATAAGGCAGAGAAGCTATGTGTACAATTTAACCCATTGTGTGCAGTACTACAGGAGGCTATGGAAACAAAGGTAGTTTTTTTTTATTCAAGGGTAAGCCCACTGATTGTCAGCATAGCTTGTCTGTAGTACAGTGGTGGGAAAGTATTTGGGAAACCTACAGCCATTCGATCTTTTTTCTGGACACCGCTTAGTGCAGTGTAATACAACTGTTTCATTCCATTGATGCAAAAGGCTGTAGTGGGCCTATTTTGTGAATTTTTGTGATTAATTTGACATCTGTAGCTCACATAATATGTCAAATTATGTAATCAAAACTGATATTCTACCTTAGCAAAGTATCTTCATATTGTCATGTTCTCAAACACATAATTTACATAGTTTGTTGTTGTTGTTGTAATTGACACCGTACCATCTTGCTCAATGCCTTGTAAGGCTATACTTTTATTGCTACTGCTACATTTTTTTATTCAGGCTCTCTGCAATTCATATCCCAGTCTTTCATTCAAATCAATTTATAGTTGCTAGGGTAATTGGACCCTAGCAACCAGGCTGCTGAAATTGAAAACTGGAGAGCTGCTGAATAAAAAGCTATATAATCAAAAGACAAATAATAAAAAATGAAAACCAATTGCAAATTGTTTCAGAATATCATTCTCTACATCATCCTAAAAGTTATTTTAAAGGTGAACAACCCCTTTAATGAACAGGGAGCTCCACTTCCACAGTTTCACTACTCAGATTTATGTTTTCTCAGAGTTGCTTCTCATGGCTCTGCTTTACTGCCAATCTGCCACAAGCACAGACAAGGTCACAGAGACTTTCTGTTCGTTGGCTATGTTTTAGTCATCTTACTTACTTGTCTGGGATCAATGGAGTGCTCATTGGCCATTTCTACAGTGATTATACTGTAACAGCTAGGGTTAATATGCTAATTTTCCATTTTTTGTAGTAAATGTATACTGTCAGATCTGCATATAATATCCTGATTATCCATTTAAAACTGGCATGACAGAATAATGTTTTTTTAAATGGGTGTGGTATTTGGGGGTGTGACCAAAAAGGTGCGTGGTTTAAAAATATTCAGCGCGCTGCGCGCGCCATAGTTTTCCGACCCTACCCTAGAAGGGGGTGGAAAGTGTAGCCTAGGGGCCTCACATGTCCTTAATCCGCCACTGTAGGTAATGAGGTTCTGACCAGCATAATGCAAAATATCACTTGGCTGCAAACCAGACGGATGTCACTATTGTTCCATATGATTCCTGTTATCATCATTGTTAACTTCTGTTATCAAATTGATTAACTGCTGTAACACTAATACTGCGAGAACTCACCCTGATGGTCTAGTGGAGATGCGTAAGGGAAGCCGCGTCTTGTCTCTTTGACGATGATGTGCACACTGAAGGATAGCCGCATTGCTCACTTCCTGGTTTGAAGCAACCACGTGGATGAAGTCATCACGCAGTGGTGCAAAATTCAAATATTTAAAGGGCTCTCTGTCGATTTTCTAGTTGCCAAATGTAAAGGTTCTTCCCGTGTTCCTGGGTGTATTCTAGTTTGTCTGCCTGTTTGAATTCCTGTGTATTGACCCTTGCCTGCCCCATACCTTGTATTTCTTGCTGCCTGTACTGACCCTGACTGGCTTGATCACTCTCCTGATTCAGTTTTGGTACCATGTTTGATTCTGCTCTGTGTATGACCTTGGCCTGTGACCTTGACCTTGCTCCAGTCAATCCCTTTGGTACCGTGTTGTCCGTGTGGTTTGACTGTTCCTTGACTCCGTTATCTGCTCCGTTGTCCTGCCCAAAAACATTCAGTCCCTGTGCTTGCCCAGAACTCTCTCCCTGGTTCACCTGCAAAAAGACCTGCAAAAAGATCTGTCCATAGAGATCTCTCTTTAAGGGGTTACTTTTGTAAACCTGCCTTATGGCCACCAAGACACAAGGAGGTGGCAATATTAAAATAACTTTTGCTGGATTTGGATATAGTGCACTCAATTCATTTCATTTTGAATATGCCTATTTATAATTTATAACAATCTGGGCTAATAACAGTGACAGGTGTCTGTCAACACCTAGATTTAAAACAAGAGTCAAAAAACATCTCAACACTTTTCTTGACCCTGGCATTTGACTTTGATAAGGGTCTGCTAAATCCCAGAGTCAAGACAGAATGAAAGCACATTCATTTTACCCTCTGACAGGCATCTATTAAGCAAGAATCAAAACATATAGAACTTTTTTTTTTGCCTGTTTCTGATATATGACTCTGACAAGTTACTGTCATGTTTCATAGTCAGAGCCAGAACACAATTCTAAAATGTCATCATTATGTTAACATTGATGCCTCTCTCCTAGCTAGTTCACTTCTTTCCCCTTGGATACTATCTCTAATTGGTTGCTTTGAATCTCTAGACATAGCTGACAGGTTACATTTATCACAATAATGAGGACAGAAACTACAGAATTAGCTGATAATATGATTTCTAAAGCTGCAAACCTAGTTGTGTACAGTAAATTCAAGCTAAAAAAAAGTCCTTAGATGCATCTACATTATACATTTGTACAACAGATATAATCATGAATATCAGTTCATGTAATTTTTAGCACCAGTTTAAAATGTATAGATGTGTTCTACATAAAATTGAACATCCAACATAATATAAAAACCTTGTTCTAAGAATATGATTAATTTTAGCAGCCATAAGATGCATTACAAATTGTTTTAAAAATCATTTGTTATATTGTATATTTTCCAAGAAATTATAGGCATTGTGCATTCATGCTGAAATAACATAGCCCTGATTTATTTAGCAATAGCACTAGTCTTATAAAATATATGAAAAGAACAATGTATACCATTATGGTGTATAAATATACCAGTAAGTTGTAAAATAGTCTGCCATTATTTTTACCCACATTGCCATGTTATTTCCATTGATTCTACAGTAAAGTTTGTCCCCTGCAAAGACAACTGTGTGTGATCTAGAGAACACTAAGAGGGAGGGGAAGCCTACAAAACATACACCACAAAGTGCATGTGATTTACCCACGTGGTTTCAAAATAGTTAATATTTTTAAATTGTATGCAAGAGTCTAGTGATCGGCAAATTTATTCGGCAGGTGTGGATTTGTGGAGGAAAACGTTTTTTTGGACACCGACATCATAATTGTCGCCGGCGTCAAAAAATGCATTTTGCTACAATTTGGCCCATCACTACAAGCGTCAGTTGTATCACTTTTGTTGAACCAAGGAATCAGTGGTTGTAACATTTTGTAAATGAAATGAATAAATTTGCCATGCGTATTGCAGCTATTTTGTGACCATGCCCATATTTGTGGCCACACTCCCTAATTACCATGTTTGTTTTACAAAATTTGGCAGGTTATGAAAGTTTGAACATATTTCTGTGTTTTTTTCCAGTTACTACAGTTTTGCTAATGAAGGTGAATTGCCCTTTAAGCTGTGAGCCTAACTTTCCCAAGGGACTTTCGTATCTAAATTGTTACAATTACTTATTTGCTTATCTCAAAATTGTTATAAAGTATCTTAGCTGCACCTGGTGGCTGTTCTGGGCTCTCTGCCAAAAGCCAATTAAGTAAGAAACTTTGTTTCTTTTTCTGACTCTTCAGTGCAGAGAAAGTCTGGACTTTTCAGTACAAACGCAGGACTGCTGGGTGAGCTTTCAAAAGCAGGACTGTCCGACTGAAAACAGGAGAGTTGGGAGATATGTTGTAGCTGCAATATTTGTGTCTTTGTCCCCAGTGTTTTGCATGTTGTATGCAATTACACACAATTACACTCACTTTTCTCTTTACCTGGTATGTGCTGCTCCCTAAACTTATTTCTGCATCAACTGGGAATATACTGCTTATTACTGTTTATTTATAAATTTGCTGAAACCATACAGTTTTTGCATTTGAAGTCCACTCTTGAAAGCTTTCGTGTTGGCCGGCATTTCAGGGCATCTTGGTGGTTTTATATAAGTGCCTTTTTTGTACAAATTCCCATGTGCATGGTGAAGTATGTGGCGAGTCATTTACCTGCAAGTGTAGACATGTTTTTTTGCTTTTAAGTTGCTTCTTTGACATACTATTCCATACTTTCTGTATTTGACCAAGTCCATGGTAATGAGTCTTGCTGTGTTTCTAAAGCAACATTTTTTTAACATAAAGTCTTATGGTTTAGATGCTCCTGTGCTCTACTGGCTACAAGCGATCTCCTTCACTAGTCCACTCAGAAAATGTGTATAGTGTATAGATTTTGTATGGTGTATAGTTTATGTGCCATATGTAAGGAAATGAAGCCAGTTACCCCCAAAAATATTTATGCTCTTTTGCAGCCTATCACCCTGAAAAATGGAAAAGACGCTAGCGTTTTCTCTTGCTACTCTATTGCACTTTGCCTGGTCTAAGGTGGCGAAGAAAAGTTTGGCGCAAAAGGTAACGTTCAGTAAAATCCATATATTAGTGAATTTGTGTAGTTACGTACAGTACATTCGTCAGAGTGAAAATTCGCCTGGCTTTAGGGAGCGAAGTACTGCTAGAGTCTATCTCCTTCGCTAGCAAAGTTACGCTGGCGACCATTAGTCACTTCACCCTTTAGTAAATTTGCCCCTATGGGAGCTTAGAGAGATCAGACGGGAGGGGCTATGCATACATGCGCATTAAGAAAAGGGAGAAGGGAAAAGATGACGTCAGGTCAGGGAAATGGCCACTGGGTGGAACTCTTAACGTAGTGATGAAGAAGACAGCAGTACAGGACATAGGAGTGGAATTGGGGCACGAAAATAATACGGTTTAGGTGGGAGTAAGGCACCCTATGCTGACACAATGTAAGCTGAAATAGGGTTGACATTTCCTTTAGTATATTGCAGAGATGCCCTTATACTGGTTTGCACGTCTAATGTTTAGTGTTTTCGTTTCTCCCTTATAGGGTTGCCTCTACAACATAATCTCAAAGGAGACCATGTTATGATCACTAATTGCTAAATGATCACCCATGCAAATTCTAGAGATGAGTTCAGTATTATTAGCTATTACCAATTCCGAAAGAGAGTCATTCCTAGTAGGTTCTTGAACTAGCTGAAATACAAAGTTTTCATTAAACATATTTACAAACCAATTCGTTTTTTCTCGACCTGGCAACACAATTACCCCAGTCAATGTCTGGATAATTAAAGTCACCCATAATAATAACTTGACCTAGTTGCGAATCAGCCTCAATCTCGTCACTTTTTCAAGGTGGTTTGTAGGATACACCAATGATGGGGTGGTTTGTAGGATACACCCAAAGGGATTCCACACCTTCCCCAGTGCTATCCATGGTATTTCTGTAGTGCGTGGCTTTAATTCAGGTTTACATAAAGACAAACTCCTCCACCGTTTTTAATCTCTCTCTCCTTCCTTAAAAATGGTTTAGCCTTTTAAATTGAAAGCCTACTCACATGTTTCATCCCACCAGGTCTCAGTGATACCAATTATATCATAGTTTTTTAGTGCATGCAATTAACTCTAGCTCTACCGTATTATCTGACAACTCTGTGCATTTACCAGTATACATTGGGGGTTACTACTTTTCCCTTTGATATTAACATTATTTAATTGAGAATTAAATTTAATGTTACTATTAGTCTGTTTTTCTTGTAACAGATGGATCTCCCTAGCTGGTAAACTGGATGGCCCCCCTCACTCCTCCCCCATGACTCCTTACTAATCCCACTGCCAAGTCTACCCTAGCTTCCCCATAATACCAGTTCATTGTCTTGGTTATGGGAACTTTCTGAAGGTCTACCAATTCATATATGACTGTATACTGGCTAGATATATATTGATATAATATGCTAGTCTAATCTAATCTAATTTTTGGCCCGAGACCAAACAATTAATTTGGCCAGCACTTTGGTGGCACCAGCAGGTTAAGATCAATCAGTTATGTTCTTTATCCTTATTCCCTCAGGCCCCCCACACTCTTGAGTAATAAAGCCCATACCCTTATATGTTGCTATATGTAGAGTATGTATAAAAAAGAGATGTCATGCAGACCAAAGAGCAGAGTGGCATCTCTGATTATGTTGCTGGGTCCCTGTGCCTGCCACACACATCATCTGCTGTTTTTGTTCCTGCCTGCTTGATTCCCTGGATTCCCACCTGCTCTGACCCTTGTCTTTAACTTTGGACTATATGACTTACTACATTTTATTGGTGATTGTTGTCTGCCCTGGCCCTTTGCCTCTATGGCTATATGAGCACTATGCTAACGTTTCTTCACAGACACAATGGGCCCAACAGCGTTCCTAAAATAATATTTCCTTTAGTCAAAAGAAAATAGGACTTAAGTGAAAGCAGTGAAAAGCAGTGATTGGCACACATATTTTGCACTTTGTTCTTAAAGGAGAATTCAATAGTTTTCCAAAAAAAAACCCCTACCCCCACCCCACGTAGAGCCCCTTCCCTCCTCTCCCCCCAGTCTAGCTGCCCCTATCTTTATACTTACCCCTCAGGCATCGGAGTTCACCGCAGCCATCTTCTGGGTCTTCGGTAAGAGTGGGAGACCGACGAAGCAGTTGTGCAGTTGGAGCAATTTCCAGTTTGCGAAAAACAGGGCATGTGCCGAAATTGACGGAAATTGCCGAATCGCTGGAAGAAGACACGAAGGCCCGGAAGATGGCTGCGGTGAACGCCGATGCCTGAATGAGCGCTGAGGGGTAAGTAAAAAGTTAGGGGCATTTCCCCAGGGGGCAGTTAGGCTGCAGGGAGGAGGGAGGGGGGTCTACGCGGGGTGGGGGTTAGGTTTTTTTATTTTTGGAAAATGGTTGAATTCTCCTTTAAATGAGCCTTATGCAACAATATATGGTGTTGTAATGTATGTTTTACCCACAATGCAGATTTTTCCCCAGAATTCAAGTATAATTGCAGGTGCCCACTAAGTTGCATCTGCTGCAATATGTGTGCAGTGAACAAGCATGAAGGCAAATCTAGCCTCTGTTTTGGTAGATTTTGTACAAGTTTGTTTTCTTGCATTTGTGTTGGAATGGAGTGGCATCCAATTAATTTTATGCAAATCAGTTGTGACTATTAATGCAACCCTCGGGGAAGCTTGAACTCCTGGCAGGTACAGGGATTTTAGGTTTGAGGGACAGAACTATCTGCCATGGAGAATGCTGAATTTTTATCCATGCTCATTATTGTGGCTACACCTCCACATACTATGTCCATATTACTTTAAACTGGGTTTCGGAAAGTTTGGACACATTTCTGGGGTCTTAGGGCCATACTTTATGTGTTATTACAGTTTTGCTAATAAAGGTAAAATTGCCTTTTCAACTTTAAGTCACAGTTCCCCCAAGAGACTGGCTTATATTATTAGTTACAATTGAATATAAATGCATGCGCTAAGTATGGTGGGCTCTCTTGCAAAATTCTCCTTAAGTTTGCAACTTTGTTACTTTTTCCTGGCTGTTCAGTGTAGGAGATCAACAAGAAATGTGGGACATTTAAATAGGAATTCTGGACAGCGGCTGAGCTGTCAAAATTGGGACTGTTCTATGAAAATCAGGACAGTTGGGAAGTATGCATTTATGCATTATTCATCATAGCAGGGTAGTTACAATGGATTACTGTATTATGGATGCAAGTACTCAATTTTGTATTCATTTTATACTTTGCTATGAGTAAAAAATACATATAAACTCCATACTTATGAACAATATTATATAAAACAAATATTAACTTAATTACTCAGGGTTAAAATGAATTCACATCCATCAATCAAAATACATTTCCGCTTGCATTCTTAAATTCTTAAATCATATACTTTTATTCAACCGCAATAACAGGTAGAGGCTGGCTTTCCTGCTCAAGCTCAATTAAAAATCCATTATATATTAAAACAAATATATATATATATATATATATACTTCCTGATGACGGCCTACGTAGTAGCGCCGAAACGTTGAAATAAATCATCTTTTTTTTCACTCTGAAAGTCCTTGGTGTGCGGTCTTTTTTGACTGAATGTACAGGCCCGGACTGGCAATCTGTGGGTTCTGGCAAATGCCAGAGGGGCTGCTATAGGTCCCATAGAAACGCAGTATTTAGTGGGCTGGTGGGGGCTGTTTGGGCCTCTATGTGGGCTGATTGGGCCTCTGTGTACCGGAAATGCCAGGGCCTAGTTCTCAGTCTGGACCTGTGAATGTATATATATATATATATATATATATATATATATATATATATATATATATATATATATATATCAATGCAGTTAGGAGCACTCACAGGTGTAGTGATAAAGAAGTGTCTTTTATTGGGGTGTTACAAACTCTCCCACATCAACGCGTTTCGGTTCTCTCTGAACCGTCGTTCAGAGAGAACCGAAACGCGTTGATGTGGGAGAGTTTGTAACACCCCAATAAAAGACACTTCTTTATCACTACACCTGTGAGTGCTCCTAACTGCATTGATGTATCTCCCTTTGAGGAGCACCCGGGATTTGATCGACTGAGGGTGAGTGCCGGTGAATCATATGACTATATATATATATATATATATATATATATATATATATATATATATATATATATAGAAGAAATCCGTGGTCTCACGCACTCCAGTTAATCACTTGATGTAAATTTTATTCACCGCATAAAAGCTTTAACGTTTTGGCTCATGGTCTGGAGCCTTTGTCAAAATGCATCACCATTATATATATATATATATATATATATATATATATATATATATTTCTCCATTTTATCGGCACTCACCACATCTTCTGTTAAGGGCTGGGTGCTCAACATTAATAGCACAGTTCCATAGGTGAAAGCACTCATGGCAAATCACTTGCTTAAGCAGCGTAGTAAAAAGGCTTTATTCGTCCATTATAACATATCTACGCGTTTCGGTCTGCAGGAGATCCTGATGACGATCTCCTGCAGATCGAAACGCATGGATATTTTATAATACACGAATAAAGCCTTTTTACTACACTGCTTAATAGTGATGGGCGAATGTATTCGCCGCCCGCGAATA
>CM076682.1:62062810-62070310 GCA_038501925.1 Xenopus petersii
AAAAGTCAATCCTCCACCTGACTGGAGAAACAAACCCCAGCATGGGGCCCCAATGGAGTGTCCTTAAAGGGGCTTGGTAGTTGTACTGCTGTGTTTTAAACTGAAACAATGTTCACAAGTCACAGCTCCCTGACTGGAATAGACAGACACTTCTAAACAGCACAACACTGGGCCTCAAAAAACTACCGCAGTAATCTGAATTGAATCCAAGCCACTTTGATCAAGTCTCAAGAAAACTTTATGGAAAGCTGATGACAGGGCTACCATTTAGAGACTACTCGTATCCAAGGTAAGAACACAAAAACACATCACCTGATCTTTTTTTTCAAACAGCTGACCTGTAAATTCTACCTGTTGATTGGTTGCTAATTACTAGATAAGTTGAACGTTACCCCATTAAGGGGGTTATTTCTTAAGGTTTGAGTCATATTTTGCATGGAAATTCAAGTTTTCCAGTAGATTCTTTGGTCAAAACTCACATTTTTGGCTTAAAAACCCCCCAAATGTTTCAAGTTTTTAGAAAAAAAACTCTCATTTTACTAGATTTATTTTAACCCAACCCTGGATATAGCTTGAATCCAAAAATACACTATCTAAAACCTGTCAAGGTCATGTAGGAGTCAATGGCAGTGGTCCCTTGAACCATTTGAAGATTTTAATGGCCAAATGATGTTTTAGTTTTTTTCGTAGAGTTTTGCACGAAAACTCGAATGATTCGAGCAATTCAAGTTTTTCCCAGCAGAAAAACTCAAACTTGCAGAATCAATCTTTTGCTATTCCAGTTCTTTCTTTAATAAGAAACCGTTTGAGTTTTGAGTTCATTGGCGTTCATTCAAGGTGTAAAACCTTTCATAAATAACCCCCATGTAAAGGTTCTTATCTTACGGTTTTTTACAAAATTAATAATTTGTCTGTATTCTAGAATTAAAAGTATTTTTAGTATACATGCCAATATTACTTGACTATATCTCCTTCAGCCATAGTAATATATAAATGTAATATACACCAAAAAGGTTTTCTCTTGGTTAGGCATGGATCTAGTACCATATTATCAGAAATTAGTAGGGATGGGTGAATTTTTTCGCCTTGTTTTGCAGCGGAAATGACGCCCATAGACTTGTATGGTGTTGTGTGTAAAAAAAAAAAGACGCGTGCCAAAAATCTTTTGACGCCCATAGACTTTAATGGGCATTGGCGACATTTTGCTGGCAGGGAATTTTTGGTGAAACGAAACGGGTCAAATTCACCCATCCCTAGAAATGAGGCAACATGTATGTTTGCAGAAAATGAACATTTGATTTTCCATTGTGCAATATTGGAGAAGACATTTCTTACAGTATTTGTGTAGATCTATAAATGATTGCATTTAGGCAACTGTTTTTGAATATCGGGTTTCAGTCATTCTCTGCTTTATCTGTTTGTATCATTGATCAGCTGCAACTGACAAGTTTGTTTATTTGGGTAGATCTAAACTGGCAGATTCATTGAGACAAATCATATCAGATACGTAGAAAATCTTATGTTACATATTTATTCAACTTTACAGAATATTTTGCTGTGTTTCTGGGTTCAGATAACTGCTGACTGCGAAATGGTCATCCAATTCTGTAGCAGCTCATATAGAGCTCCATACAGTGATTTGATGCAGTCAATTTGTTATGTTAAATTGAAAGCAACCAATATCCTGCGTATCATAGGCCTTAGGGTTGCAAAACATAGGCAAAAAAGGTATTGTGGGTATTTTGTTCAATGGCATGCTGAACTATCTTCGATTCTACCCTCATCGTTACTTTGAAAAATTAACAGCAGTAAATTCTGTATCCCAGGCTATTGATAATTTAGTCTTTCACAGGAGTTGTGCAGTGTACCTTTGAAAGTAATCAACAGTTAAGAAAATAAAATGGCGGTGTAATAGTTTTTGGTGGTGCTGCAGAACTGAGCTTTCTAATAATAACAAGGAACTTTTAGAAACAAGGGCAACAAATTAAGAACGTCTAAATGCACATAGCAAGTTCCCTTATCTCTTTTTCCTATAGAATGAAAATCAATAAAATGCAGACGAAGGAAACAGCTCAAAGCAGTCTTGTAGTGAGGCTGTAATACTGATGAATAATGTTGCTGTCATAACAGCAGGGATAATTTAATGCTGACACTTAGCAGCATGACAAATAACTTGTCAAGCAGAGGGAGAATCAAAGACAAGCAAAAGTACCCATGTTGACTTTTGAAATATTAATCTTCTGACGAAGAGTGACTATACTCAAAATGTGGGATTTATTTGTGGGATACTGTACATTATTTTGAAATGTTATTTAAGACTTGAGATCAGGAACATATTATTATTGTGTAACACTCCATTTTATCTGCCTGTACATTGAATTTCCTAATGAGAAAACTATGAATTTAACTGCAGAACTCCATGAAGCGATGTGGTGTGATGCGTCACGCTGCAATGAAACGGAGGCAACCAGTCAGAGGCGGCGAATATAGTGTAAGTGATAGAAACATCGCAGCTACAAACTAAATGTATCCGACATGACACGACTGTCAGATGTGAACTCTGCATGCTACGTCTTCATCTGACAGTCGTGTTGCGTGTAGTTTGTAGCTGCAACGTTTCTATCACTTACATTATATTCGGCACCTTCTACTGGTTGCCTGCACACAGAGTGAGAAGTTGCAGTTTAGGATCAGGTACATATTAAGGTTTTGCTGGTTAGAATTGAGTGTGGGTTGAGTTTTTTCTTGCCCACACATCACTGTGACATTGATTATAATACAGGAAACCTGGTATCCAGAAAGCTCCAAATTACGGAGAGGCCATCTCCCTTAGACTGCGGTTTACCCAAATAATCCACATTTTTCAAAATGATTTCCTTTTTCTCATTAATAATAAAACCGTATATTGTACTTGGTCCAAACTAAGATATAATTAATTCTAATTACATAAATAGGGTTATTAATGAAAGGTCGAATTTTAGAGCTTTGTGAGTTTTTTCATACCTTAAATCATTGATCTCCAACCAGTAGCACGCAAGCAACATGTTGCTCACCAACAACTTGGATGTTGCTCCCAGTGGCCTCAAAGCAGATGCTTATTTTTGATTTTCTGGTTTTTAGACAAGTTTTAGTTGCCTAAAAACCAGGTGTACCGCCAAACAGAGCCTCCTGTAGGCTGCCAGTCCACATAGGGGCTACCAAATACCCAATCACAGCCCTGTTTGTCATCTACAGGAACTTTTTCATGCTTGTGTTGCTCCCCAACTCTTTTTACATTTGAATATGGCTCACAGGTAAAAAAAGGTTGGGGACCCCTGTCTTAAATGAACTCACAACTCTAATTTTTATTGACTTTAGACAAAACTATTATGGAAAAAACTTGAATCAGTGAATTCGACTTTAACAACCCAAATTTTTGAGTGAAACCCCCCAAAAAAACTCGAACATCATAAAGGATATCAACATCTTCAAATGGTTCAACAGATTTTAGCTGTATTTTCAGATTCGAGCTATTACCATTTTCGGGATATAATAAATTTAGAAAAATGTGTGTTTTTTTTTTTACAAAAAAGTTTTTTTTAACCATGAAAAATTCAAGTTTACTATTTTTAACCCAAAAATGTGAGTTTTGACTGAAAAATACCATTGAAAACTCAAATGTTTTGTGAAAAAAAGCCAACTCGACCGATAATACATCTGCCCGTTTATGCATGAAGATATAAATTACTGAAAGGTCCCTTATCCAGAAAACCCCAGGTCTATGGGCTACTTTTTCTCACTTTAATTGCATTAAAGTCAATGGGTGTTTTTTTTTCTCAAGTTATTTTCTAACTCCAAATGCAGTGTCAGTGGGTATTTCTTTCTCACTCCAAATGCATTGAAGTGAATGGGCATTTTTCCTTGTGTGTTTTCTTGGCAAATTTTTGTCGCAGTTTTGCAAAAAAAATAAAAAATCCGCAGACGACAAAGTGGGAAATTTCGATGGAAATCAATGTGTGGCGAAATAATTTGCTCAGCACTAACAGCCAGGCATTCTATACACCAAAAATCCAATGTAAAGTTGCAGATGATCTCCAGGTTAAAACTTTTCTATTCTCAACCTCTAGGATATATTATCTGCATTTGATACAATTGATCATTCCCATCTAATTCCTAATTCTTCATTCCTTTGATATCCATAATCAAGCATAATCAAGCAACACCTTGGTTTTCTTCTTACTTTCTAACCGATTCTTCTTTGTATCTTATGCTTCACCCACTGTTGTAATGAAGACCTCAACTAAATGTCATTTGTAATTTGTCATTTATCCATCCCTTTACTAACCACTACAGTTCAGCCCCAGTTTGCTTACAGTATGTTAGCATATTCTGGATAAATGAACACCATCACCTAAACCTGTCCATATATTCCTACTGCTAATGGTTTGTTCACTAAACCTGTTGCTTTAGGCTGCTGTCTCTGGGAAATCTTTGATTCTTTCATTTTCTTCTCTAATCCCATTTATTCTACAGTGAAATCCTGTTGCTTTTTCCTTCTCAATATTGCCGTGCCTTTATCTCTCAAGCAACTGCTAAAACACTTAACCATGCCTACACCCTATGCCGCCTTGATATCGATCTATTTAAATGGAGTGACACAGCACAGGGCATGATAAGTCATCTGAAACGAATGTCTAGATAAAGTTTCATTCCATCTGTAGGTTGCTTAAATCTTTCTAAAAATACTGACAACATGATTATAAAACCATGCAATTCTTACCGCTATTTTAAAATAAATTATATACATGTATACACTTATTCCAAATTTTAAAAGTTCTAAAGTAATATTGGTTAATATGAGGCAACACAGGAGAGTCCCAGCACTGTTCTATAGTGAGGCTTCAGGAGCTTACACAATGTTTTTTATTGTTCAAACAAAGTTGCGATTTGTTGTGGACATTGCAGAGTATTAATCAAAGTATGCCGTGAAAAGACATAGATGGTCTATATAAGATAATACTTTTTTTTCAGTCGTTCACATTGAAATGATTTGACAAGGACAGCCAGTTTGTCCCTGGTAAAGGAGATTGGAACCTGCATAAAGAAACTAAATTGATTTGATTCCTAACTCTCTTATCTTAAATGTTTTGAAATAGGAACATTTTTATGATTTATTGCTTGGAAGCTATAAAGTCTCTTGTTGACAATATATAGTTGTTCTGTTTGACTCTTAACCCCTTCCTAGTTATTCCATTTTTTTTTTCAAAAGCTTTATCAATAGACAGTAAATAGAATGGTTTTATGATGTTGCAGTAAATGCACCACCAATGATTTTATACATTTTACATACTTGCATCTCAACAACTATTAAAAGAAACAGAAAAAGGCATTAGATCATTACTTTAAATAGAGTAATGGGTGCTGTCTGGGAACCCTTTGTCCAGAAGGCTTTGAAATGAGGGAAATGGAATCCTATTTGAACAAATGTTATTATTGGTTGATTTTTCCTTAAAACAGTAATGCACATTTGATGTTGCCTTAGCTGGCAATTGATTGCAAACCAATCCTCATTGTCTTAAGGCACAGTCCTGAAAAAACAAAGCTCCCTTATCTGGAAAAAGTGGCCAGAGAGCAGAGAACAAGACCTCAAAGTTATGATTTGTTACCGTTAAGGACAAATGTGTTTCTAAAAAACAGAAACCAGTGGCATCATACCCTTAGACAGGGCTTAATTTATCATTACCTATGTTAGTGTTTCTGTATAGATACAGAGGGGCAAATTCACTAAGAATTTGCCGCACTTCGCCAGGCATATTTTCGCCAGCGCTCCGCAAATTCATTAAATCCGAAGTTGCGCACAGGGGTAGCGAAAGTTTTCGAAGTTGCACTAGCGTTAATTCGCCAAGCGAAGCGAAGTTTCGCTAGCGATGGTTCATTTGCATACGGCGCCAAATTCAAATTTCAATGGAGGAACACATATTAGCACTACAAATGCCTAGAAAACCTTCAGAACATCAAATAAAATTTTTATTTTGCCCTACACATGTGCCCACTGTCTAGGTAAGTTGCCATGAGTCAGGAAATGTAGGGGAGAAGGAGGGGAGCCCCAAAAATATTTTCGATCTTTTTCAGCCTATCACCCATCATGTAGAAAACATGCCAGCGTTTTTTGGGACTTAGAAAAAATTTTTACTTTTTTTGAAACAATCCCTATTTACTCTATTGCACTTCGCCAGGTCTGAGCTGGCGAAGGAAGTCTAGCGTAAAAGGTAGCGTTCAGTACACTGCGCAAGTTAGTGAATTTGCGTAGTTACGTCACTAGCGAAAATTCGCCTGGCGTAAGGGTGCGAAGTAACACTAGCGAAACTACGCCAGCGTTCGTTAGTGAATTTGCGCAGTAACGAAAAATGCCAACCGCTAACGAAATAACGCTAGCGTTCGGCGCTTCGGCGCTTAGTGAATTTGCGCCAGAAAGTATAGAACAGCTGATCAGCACTACATGCTATAGATTAACAGACAAGCAGGAACATTTATTATATTATACCCTTTTGGGGTTATAAAATTGGGGCTCATTTATTAAAGCAGCGCATAAGTGGACGCAAAAGATTGTCTGCGACATCACGAGTGTGATCGCTAATATATTTGCGTGATATTGCGCATAACACAGAGCTTTTGCGATGGTTTTGTTTATGCGCATTGCGCAAAAGATTGGGCATTTATGTCGCAAACGATGCCGTGGTTAGGGGCGTGGCTGTGGGCGTGGCTACAATGCGCTTGCACTGCGGCCGTCGCAGATTTGCGTCTGTATATGTGCAAAACTGCACCCAGGCAACAGCACCACAATTTTTACGACTGCCTCTTCGTGGCGTAATAGTAACGCTCTTCAAAATGCGCATTCCTGCCCAGCTGCGCTAGTATATTCACATTTTTGCATTTCATGTTGCTTAAAAGAGAATTTTATATATGTGTGCAGAGCCACACTGCTAAACTGGGTTCTGGCAAATACAATGGTGCTGCTGTTGATGGGGATGTTTGTTAACTCAAAGTTTACTCAAAGATGAACAACCCCTGTAAAGTGCATATTAACCACGCCTTCCACCCAACATTTTATATTGACCAAGGTTCCTTTAAGGGTATCAGGTAGGCTAAACACCTTTGCAACCAAACAAATATTAGCACAGAAACAAATGCAGATGCGTCTAAGTGAACGCAATATGCACAATATGTGACGCAACTAATTAAAGCAGCGCATTCATACATGAGCACAACTAATCCTTACCTTTGCGGTATCTTCCTGTGCGCACAATTTATTATAAGCACTGCGACAACTGATACGCAGTTTCACACGTCGCACCTGTCTGTGTCTACATTAGCGCACAAAATCGCACTGTTAAGGTATCGTGCGCTACATTATTAAATACTCGCATGCGCTGGCCAAATATCAGGCCACTGCGCTTTTTTTTAGCACTGCGCTGCGTTAATAAATGAGCCCCACTAAGTTTGCCCATGGCAAACAGTCAG